>JAGJRP010001388.1:0-16347 GCA_022832235.1 Lepidurus couesii
TGAACACAGACTCATTCCGCAGAGGATTGCTTGAATGGAGAAACACTCCGAGAGAACATGGAAGATCCCCAGCGCAAATCGTCTTTGTCCGCCCATTGCGTTCAATCATTCCCGCTCACCAGATGGCATTCGAACCGGAGAATCAAATTGATTTAGGTCAAAGCGAAAGGAAAGCGGAAGAGCTGAAGAGAGCAACTAAAGAGCGGTACGACAAAGGGACCAGAACGTTACCCCCTTTACAGCAAGGAGATGCAGTCCGAGTCCAGAATCATACAACGAAGCGTTGGAACCAAACCGGCCTTATCGTAGACGTAGGTAAACGAAGCGATTACTGTATCCTTTCGCCCACGGGTGCAGAGTACTGGAGGAACAGAAGATTTCTCCAACTGGACCATACTTCATCGGACGGTAAGCGCATCAGAGGAAATCCCGATGATGGCAGCGACACACCGAATCCTAAACCCCGAAAAGGAGTTATCTCCAGCGATGCAGTAAAGCGCAGGAGCCCAAGAATTGTTAAAGCCCCAAAGAAGCTAAATTTATAACTAATTTGCTATGTATGTTCCTAGTAATGTGAAAGCTTCAATCATAATTGGAATCTTAATGGGGGGATGTGGTGAGTTGGTTAACTCATACAGTATGTAATGCAGTGTAAAGCCACCAGATGTAGTGGCGGGACTAATACAGTGGAGGCAGTCAGAATACAAACACAACACTGTCCTAATGGCCCGCCACGGCGTGTCTGGAAACAGTGCTGCGAATAGCCGTAATACTGCTTCGTAGTGCTGTTCCCAGACGCACAGTTGCGGGCCATTAGATGGTATGGTTTGCTGGGGTCGTTTTTTTTGGAGAGTACTGTACATATGACTGTGTGGCTATTATCGCCTTCGAATAAAAAATGCGTTCAGTGTGAACTTGGCCAACTATAAGGGTTTGTTCCACGTTTATTCTTTCGATAAAAGTTACCTGGTAAATAGCAGGAGGAACCCACAAGACCTCGCCATTCGGGTAGATGAGGACGTTGGATTTGTATCGAACCTCGTAATTTCCATCTGCACTATTTCCCGAAAAGAATTAAAAAACCTCGTTTACTTATCTCCGTTTATAAGTAAAACGAGTATGATTCTAATCACTATATATAAATACTTATGAAAAATAGTGTTTGTAAAGTAAAAAAGATGTGTACTTGTTGAAAAGCACAATGTCCGGTTTCCAGACTTTATCGGGCGGCAAGCGGAGGACTCCAATGCCACCGTAGTCAGCTTCATCCCATTGCAGCTGGTAATCTTTCCACATGAGTCGCAGCCAAACATTGGATTTCATGACCTGATTCTTTTCATTCTGAAAAGAAGAAAGCATGTTTCTGTTTTAACAAACTAAAGCGAAGAGATGGAAAATTACGAGGTAGTTCACGTACCACGTTAATGAGCTGAATAAAAGCCAGTCCAAATTGCACTTCTACCCTCATCGTCATGTTCTCGACAGGCCGGATGAGCTTATTATAGCCTCGGAACAGATCGCGCACCAAACGTTCCTCATCTTCTGAGCCCAAACCTATGGATCGAAAAAAGCACACGAAAGATTAACAGATATGATAGAAAAATATAAAGCATTCAGTTTCCACGAAGCTGTTCTTTTAGGAAATCAAGTTATTATGCCAACAGAGTCTAGACGGGGCAGCTCCGGCAAAACAACGACAGCTGAAAAATGTCACGTACAGGCACTACAGAGGGTTAGTGAAAACATCAAAAGGAAAGGGAAATTTCCACAGCTTTGTACATTACGACCAAAAATCCTTACCCTTTTGGAGTAAACTCATAACGACACCGCACCTCCGGAGGTACCACTACACATTAACTCAGTAAAGCACAGAAGAGTAATTTATAGAGAATACACAGAATACAGATTAATGTAGAACATAATAAGTGAAAAGGAATTGCTTGTACCATAGTACAAGGAAAAAACATCGCACGTAATTAAACAGAACATAATTTAAAACAGAACAAGTAAAACACATAATAATTTAAATGCAGAATAATTTAAAATAATTAGAAACACAGAATAATTAAATATAAAGAATAATTTAAAACGAAATAGTTAAAAAAGACTTACAAAAAAGAGTTTCTTGTACCATAGTACAAGAAAAAAAACTGCCCATGAAGAGAATCGAACCCTCTCCACCGTACCATCAGTAGTTGCCTCTGCCCGCTACACAACTTCTTCCATACTACTATGTATGCGCCCGTACTTTATAACCAAAAATCCTTACCCTTTTGGAGTAAACTCATAACGACACCGCTATTCCGGTGGTACCAATAGCAACACTACACATCTTTCCCTTAGATGAACTGTTATGCTATAAGTAGAAACCTGGAAGATATTTCTGCAGCAAAATACTGACCTCCTTGGCTAGCGAAGTAGATCGATACCGCTACAATGATCCATAAGGAAACTGGGCTCTTCATCTTCACGGAAAACTGACGCTTTTACGTATCCTTTACAGCACTCATGAGGGCTAATTTCCGCCTATTCAATCTTACGTTCCTTCTTACTCGTTGGCACCCATCGACTGCACCGATACACAGTTATTTGAGAGCGACGAGCTAGGGTAGCTGCACACGTTTTGTATTTGAAACAGCCCAGTGAGCCCGCTTATCTAAAACTTCACGGACCAAAGAAATCGAACAAATTACTCCGCTCAATATCCTGTAAATCTAAGGTCGGCTAACGTACTGGGGATGTGGAGACGTTGTTCACCAGGTCGCACCAGGGACTTTTTACAAGTAAGGGCAGCAACAGCAGCTGTAAGTTGGTCATAAGCCCCACCCATACTCGCAGCAGCACCAGTTAGCTGGATTGCTTCAGCAAAACTATTGACGTTTTCCTGCCGCTCGCTTCGGCGCGGTCGTAATTTCTCCCTTCCAGCAAGCTCAACCAGGCTCCGTCGATAATCCAGGGAAGCAAGGATCCTGAGATGAAAGTCCTGTATTTACCCAATATGGTTATATCTATGGTTTCGCGCTTCCTCGATTGACATATTGCTTATGTTATCCATAATTCTGTTTTTATTCCGGATTCAACCTAGAGTAACAAGGGGTCAACTGGCAGCAGTCATAGAATGTAATCACGAAAAAACCCTATCTACAGGAAAACTTGAAAGAAAAAGGGCTGTAAAATTTACAAAGGGATCCCCAACAAAGTATGATAATGAATGAAGGCAAGAAGTGTGTGACAATGATGTCTCATGTGTTCCAAACCATTTTTGGCACCGGTCAAACCTCAACCACGCACTAAGGACGTAACACTCGCCCCCACTTAGACGAAAGACCACAACCCCATGGCTTTCCAAGTGAAAGAAATAACAAGAAGGAAGAAACCCCACAGCAAACCCTTTTTTGCATAGATGAGGGGGAGGAGGGGGAGTGGTTAATGCAATTTCCCAGTTTTGTTGGTTAGCAAAAGAAAGGAAAGAGAAAAAGACATCTGAAAAAATTACTGGCCAAGGCCAATATAACCCGAACCACTTTCGATTATGGGTGAGACAAAAGATGGCACACATCTTTTTAAATTATTTTGGAGCGCAAAAAATCAGTTTTTGGCACCCGGAGGTTTTCATCAAAACCAAAACGTTTCGTGGCAGAAGGAAGACCATTTTTTCCCTCCTACTTGAGGTCATCAGCATCGAACTTTGAATCCTTTTTTGGGGGGGAGGGAGTACAACATTACGGATTTTTTTTTCTAGGAATTACGGGATGGGGTGGCTCAGGAAATGGAGATGATTAATATGTGGGTATACGAACCCACCCCCCACGAAATACAAAAAAAAAAAATGAAAAAAGAGGGTGATTGTACGTCGCACACAATTTCACTATTGCTACCATATTTGTTATACGTGACCTTTCATCAAAGGGGCGTGTTCAAACCCAAAACCCAAAGATTCATTATTGAAGGGATACCCTCTACTGTCATGGTTTCACACATGTTGAACTCATGCTAAATGTGATATAAAATTGCGACCTACGAATTAGCCCACTTCAGTGTTGGAAACACCAACAATGAGTGACTTCACTGTGGGTAAAAGTGTAAGCTATAGATGGGGGCAGAAAGCCAAAAAGGAAGCATAATTCTTGTCGCTGACCATTTTTTGTTCATTGGATGCTTGAATTGAGCTCTTTTTACTGGGGAGGCGGAGCTTACAGTTTCCGCCACTCTCCGCCAACTTTGGTAGATCACGAAAAGGTTAAAACACAGGCAGAGAGGTCGCCACATGATACATTTTCTGTTACGGAGGAAGAAAAGAGGAGAGAGAAGTCATTTGAGCGCCATGGTTGTTATACAAAGATTACTCGCTCTAACCACAGCTTCTATGTACAAAAACTGCACCATCATTTTTTTTACCCACTTGACAAAAGGATCGTGTTCTATTGAGCGCTGGTAGCAAAAGTTCACGGGCTCTGATATAAAAGTGATCTCCGCATCAACCAATTCTGAAGATTTCTCCATCCGCCAAAAACAACAGCAGCACCATATCGGAGGAGATGGAAGTGAGAGACAGAGAGACAGAACAGAGGTGTTAGAGAGAAAGAGAGAGTCATTAGAGCTAGCTTGTCTTTTCCGACTGAGTTGTAGGTTTCGGTTCATCCCGCCATCTTTCGTTCAGGGCACGATGATATGGGGTGCTGAGAAAAGCACAGCAATGGTGGCGATGACGGTGAAGAGCGTGAAGACGATGAGGCAAATGCGGTCGACGACCATGGCAGCGAACTTCCAGTCATTGGTCACTTCGCCGTGGCTCTCATCTTGACGCATCTTGTCTGTGATGACACGGATCTCCTTGAGAATGTGCGACAACTCGCGGTGCGCGCCCAAGCAGTTGTGGATCAAGGCTGGATCCTCGTGCAAGGGCAAGGCAGAGGGCGTGCTGGGGGTGCGATGGTGTTGGTAAGCGGGTAAAGTCAAGCCGTGATGGTGACTACTGGCCCCTGAACCGCCACCGCCCATGCCCAACATGGAAGAGGAGCTCATCTGGCGGAAGTCATCGTCGATGTCCAGGACGTTAGCCAGCAAACTCCGCGAGGAGCGCTCTTTCATTTCTAGATCGCGCATTTTGTGACTCATCATGATCGTCTTGCGCGTAATTTTCTCTCCGGGACGACTCATGCGTAAGATCCAAGGTAACCATTGTAAAAACAAGGTGCGAACCTGCATTGATTGGTTTCCAGTCAATTAATTTAATTCTTTTAAAAAAATAGAATTTTTTTAAGAAAAGAATACTAAAATGAACAGAACGACAAGTTTGGGGAACTGTGAAACATAATGTAAAGTCTACCCAAGGTGTCATTTCGTGAGTTTCCGCATTCCGGTGATGGTAGTTGAGAATAAGGACCGTGGAGACCACAGAAGACGCCACCATGAACATGATACAATTGAAATACGTTCCTGTACCAAATAAAAAATACACGATTAGCGAAAATGTTTGACTTGGTTGCTATAATTTGTTTCTATACACTTGACAGACAAAAGCGTACGGAAATGAAACACACATCCAAAATAATTAATTAGCTACAATAACGGAAACGAACAAAAAACAATAATTAAGAATTACTATGCATGCAGTTACTCTACGGAATATTTAAGAGGCGACTGGTCATGATAAAACCAATCCAGTTATTACAAAAACAAGTTATATATCAAAGACACAAGACGGCGTTACTTGGAGTCAGAGGGAGGAGGGCGTTGCTGTTTATTGGGTCGTTTTTTGAATATGTGTATGTGTGAAATTCTTTCAACGCGAACCTTCATTTGAGATTTTTAGAGCAAGCGAAAAGACAAGAGTATTTAAAAAACCACGACTTCCCATAGCCTTTTTATTATTTAAAAAAGAAGAAATTTTGGGAGATATGTCTCAGTTTATGGAAGCCTTATCAGCTTCAAACGGGGTGGGATATGTAAATATAGGATTTGTTTTAGGGTGCAATTTATTGTTTTAAATGGTGTTTTGTTTATAGTTGTCAAGCCATGCTTCATGCGTAAAGTTTAGCTGCGCAGACTTGGAAAACGCCCAATTACAAATTGACTTGAAATGATACACCGTTGGTTCCATTAACACATGCTAACTGCTAAAGAATTCTCCGATAAAAATTTTTAACATGCCAGAAAAAACCGCCACCCACAAGTATAAATCGCTCTCCCACTTTTTAACACGGTTTGGTTATATTTTTTATTAAGCCATAAATATTTATTTATTTATTTTTAGCTTTTGGGGTTTTAAAAGAAAACGATGAGACATGGCAGGACATGACTTTTTGTGCATATAGAATCTAACCTAACACAGGAATGGCATCCGAACTCTCGGGAAGCGTGTCGCAGATCATGAGGGAAAAGACAGTGAGCGACAAGAGGATCGTTACGCCTGCAAAAATTCAATAACCAAGTCTATAGAGTTAGAAACACCTTAATTTTTTTTTGGTTTTTCGCAGCTTATAAATAAAAGAAATGAAAAGTGATAATTTCCCTTTTCCAAATTTCACAGACCATTTGCTCAATCGGCTTCGTGCCTTTTTACCTCCGCGCCCCTCTTCGTGTTTCGATTTTTTGTCGTTTGAAAAGTCAAAGAAAGATAGATATGACAAAGACGTCGAATTCTCCATGGCATGGTATAGCTCATTTTTTGCTTTTGTGTCCCTTCCTTTGGTCCCTGATGACCCCAAGTAACTTCTTTTCTTCTTTTTGTGATATTTGGGGGAGGTGAAAAAATCCACACAGACAGGTTGTATACAAAAATTCATGTAACAAGTGAACAATCAGGTGCGCCGATGACACGGGAGACGAGTAATACACGGCGAGTGCAAGGTAAACTGGTGCGATTACCTATCAAAGGGTTAGCAGAGGAAGGCGGCATAGCCGAGGCCACACTATTGAGGAAGAAAGTGAGCGACAACAGCACCGTCACTCCTATATTATATAATAGAGAGACAAGAAAGAGCGAGCCACCACCATTTAACCAAATCACAAAACGTGGAGAAAGTGAGAGAGAAAGAAAGAGAGTGAGAAGAGATATAGGTAGATGGAAAAGGCGAGGAACAGTATCTCCGAGAGAAATAAATTGGAGGGACGCAATAAAAAAAAACTCAATCATCAATTATATCTGTATAGCGACTCTCGGTTTCATGTCGACTTGTCGGGCTCTTGTTTGTTTAACCTTCGAAATGTCCGGGAGAATTCATATAACTGCCAAGCATGCTCTTCTAAGGTTCTAAAACCCAGAAACGTACAAAATAAATGTACGATTTGAAATAAAAAGAAAATGGCGGCTATTTTACTTTCGTAGCAACCATGCAAACCGCTAAGTACTAAGTGCTAATAAAGAGAGAGAGTGATGCCACAATGCAAGACCTAGCAAATAGAAACTCAGCGACGACTCTTAAGTTGTCCCTTTGGGTATAAAAGCGACTACACAAAAGAGCCTCTTTCTTCCAGAAAGGTCTATGGATTCTGCTCTTGTAACAGAAGCTTTCCAAGTATATATAACCATGAGGAGTCCCCTTAAACACTTGTGTGGGGAAAATCTTTCGAAAGCCCTCCTCCCGCGTGATTCCCAAAGAAATAACAGTCGGCAGGGACCCCATGAAAGGGTTACCTAATAAAGGTACGGCATCAGAAGTGGCAGGCATGGTCTCGGCCACCATGTTGAGAAACACGGTCAAGGAAAGCAGAATGGTGACCCCTGGAAAAGCATGTTAGTTCACACACATCACCTGGCATCGTTATTTATTCGCAATGGCCCCGCACTCTTTTGTGTTCAAAAATTTGTGTTAAAGCGTGTGTGTTTGGCCCTGAATTGTACGCGAATCCGCTGCACCCTAGAGGTAAGTGTTTTTGTTTGGTCAGCACGGAAATTGGAGGATTAGTTTTTCTTTTCACAGAAGGGTAAAAATCACCATGGGTAAGGGAGCTTAAAAGAAGAAGGAGAGGGCCAAAATACCTAGCGTGAGTTTGGCGCCGCAATCGTGAGGCAGCGTAAACGCCAGCAACGTCATGGAAGAAATCATGACGCAAGGTAAGATGATGTTGCACCAGTAATAGAGTGAGCGACGTCTCAGCAGCAATTGGAAGGTCACATCCACGTAAGGTTCCGGACAGCAAGTGTAGTACTTGATATTGCGTTGTCCAGGCACTCCTAATTAGCAAAACAGAGACAGAAACAAAAAATTCCCGGATCTCTTCCCTCCAATTTGCCCCATCTGGAGAGCGAGTCTGGACCTCGATGATGCGTCTTCTTTATTGTAAAAATATATTTTTACAATTTTTTTTCTTTTGTTGACAGGATGGAAATAGAGGGGGAGGTTGAAATTTGAGGTTAGGGAATACGTCGCTGATCTTGACTGCAGTAATATTGTGTTGATAGCTATAACTGTATGTGTATACTGACTATATGTGTGTATGATTGTGCGTGTGTGTGTGTGGCATGTGTTAGTATGTCTTATGTGCGGGTGCCAACCCATACGGCTATTAGCAATACTAGAGAGAGACTAATAACAGTAGAGATCGTTACCTAAAGAGAGTTTTTCTCCGGAATCCGGAGGCAGCGTAAAGCCGAGGACGGCCATAGAGGCAATGAGGACGCACGGCACAATCAAGTTGAAAAAGTAGTAGAGAGTACGGCGACGGATGATGATTTGGAACGTAATATCCACGTAAGGCTCTGGGCAGCAGGCGTAGTAGATGACATTCCGCTTACCGGGCGTTCCTATACATTTTGGAAGCGTGTGTACACGAGTCCGATGGTGGGTTTTTTCGCAAGGAAAATTTGGGATAGAGGGTGGAAAAAATGAAAGAAAACAATAAACCCAAACAAATTTTAAATAACGAATAGAGGAAACATAAAAGAACCATCAAAACTAATAACTTTCTGTTTTAAAGATTCAATAATAACAGTTATTTTTTTGGGCCTGGATTAAAAACAAAATTTATTAAAGTTTAAGATGTTTATAGACTAGTTTGACAGAAATGAATGCAAGCTAAAAAAGCGAGCCTCTCCGCTTCTTTTCTTTTTTTTGCTGCAAAGAATTTTGGAAAACATTCCACGCACATGCTGCTTCCTTCTTGATGAGCTCTGTCATCTCCACACGAAAAGCAAGGCTACACAAAGTTGAAGCACGACAAAAATTTGGGCAAGACAGCGAAATTTTGGATGCAAGGAAAAAAAAATAGGTGAAACGAAAAGCATAACAAGACGCCGACAGCTGCTGCTAATCCAGGATAGTCATGGACATGCAAATGTGCACCAAGCATTTTCCCGGAGCATGGAGTGGGAAGGGTTTTTGGGGGTGGAGAGGGTTTGGGGTGACGCAGCAAAGATGCACTTGATGGGGGCAAAACTGAGCATCAGAAAGAGCATTTTCTGTTTTTTAGCGTTTTTCGTTATTTAGCAGTCATTAACATTTTATCGGTAAGGTGTTTTAAGTTCATTCGTATGGGCGCCTTTTTTAATGGGAGAGAATCCACGACGATCCTCTATATTTTTTGCTTTAAATTAGGACAAACGTAATTTTTGTTAGGTAAAAAACAAGGGAAAAAACGAAAGAAAAAAAGGAAACGAAAACACGACGATGTGAACTCGGGGGAAATTAACACTTAAGAAAAGAAAGAAGTCAAGGGCGGTGCTTCACCTCCAACGACAAGGACCAGCATAATTATTCTTTTCTTTTTGCTTAAGAGGAAATAAAATCGGGGAAACATAAACTCAAAAAGAAGAATGAAAATAATGTAAGAATTCCGTCGAGAACAGAATTAGAAAAACAGAAAAGCTGTAATCCGTGGGAAATGTATGTATAATATACGTGAGGTGGCACGTTGAGGCATCCCTTCCTTATTTATTTATTTTTTTTCTTTTCTTTGTTTTCCTACCTCGGACACAAGAGTCTTTGGAGAATAAAACCACGCAAGAATAATGAGTGAGGGGTTTTCGGTTGTTTTTCGAAAACGCCAACGAGATGCCATACTAGACTGTGTATGTGTGTGTGTTTGTTTCTCCAGACGAGGGAAAGAGTTCAAAGTGTCTGCGTTATTGCTGCGCATAAAAAGGAATTTTTTTTTCTAAACAAAGTTGGTGAACCCCCGCAGCTGATTGCCAAAAAGTAACAAGACGGTTATTTTTATTTGCGTTAGCTTTTGCTGATGCTCCGTAAGTTTGCGTTTCTGCCAGTGATCAACGAATGCATATGAGCTGGTCTATGGGATAAAAACGGCTGTGCTATATGCACATGACAGCCAAGGCACAGTAATAAGGGATCAATGGATGGTGAGGGGAAGGGGGCAGGTTAAAAGGAGAAAAAGGGGTGGAAATAGATGAAAAATTGAATGAAAGTTCAATTTTCCAGGGCCATGGATGGACGTTCCGATATTAGTAAACCCAAAAACAAAATTAGAGAAAAATAATAGAAATAAAATAGAAAAGTTAACCCCCTAAAAGCAAACGCAAAATACCCCCAGAAATGGCTGGGACCAAAAGTCCGAGGTACCGAACTCGCTCTCGACCAATCCAATGAAACATTTAAATAGATATAGATTGAAAAACCATTCAGTATAAACAATTGAGATAGCACAGCGGACACTCAATTAAACTGTGAGGAAACCAGCGACTAATATGCAAGTAAGTCTACCATATAAAGACAGTAATAACCCTCATTATAACTGCAGCATGTTATTATGTTAATGAAAATAAACTTGATATTTTTTTTCTCCTTTTGGAACTCGTACGTTCCTCCCTTTTCAGGCTTCAGTTACATTAATGTGCCAAAAAGCTTACCAATTAGTTCCCACTCTCCATTGGTGACAAAACTGCTCACGTCGCCTCCTTCTTCCGACTGCAATTGCAAATCCAGCTACGTAATAGGGCAAAAGGGCCACAGGGAAAGAGATAGAAAGAGCATAAAAATAGAGATAGAAAGAGCATAAGAGATAGAAATTAGCATAAAAGGAGGCTATAAACCGTGCGAAGATGTCTGCCACAGTTATGAAATAGCTACTTGAAAACCGTCATAGGTCCAACTGCCGAATTTCATGTCGCAGAGCTGGTCATCAAAGGGGAACCAGGTAATGTCTATCTTGCAAGTACTTTTGAAGATGCCCGGCGGAATATAGGAACAGCTTCCGTTACTCCTGACTACCACATTTGTGGGATACGTTCCATCGAAGGCTTCATCCGCGCTGTGCAATACACGAAAAAAGGGTTAAATTCCTTCTTAAAAAGTAAAATCTTCTCTTTTCTAAGGCATGTTTACCTGTTGTACATCAGAACGTCAGGCTTCCAAATTCGATGTGGAGGTATTCGCAAATCACGCACGTTGCCAAAATCAGATGTGTTCCATCGTAAATTGTAGTCGTTCCACTCCTTTGATGAAGAATCCAAGCAGAGCAAATGTTAACTTTATCGTGCCCTGGTTCATGTTATCAAGTCATTACACAATTGTAGCTTTTTTTAGAAGGGCGATAAATACGAGCAAATGGTGGCAAGCTTCGGTAACACTGATACATGATCTCTTGGCAAACGCAATAAAGGTAAGCAGCGCGCGGAGAAAAATTAAATCAACGTATCAAGGGGAGGAACATCACACAAAATCACACCGAGATGCAAGTCAAAGCACACATTTTGAATCGACACAAAGGCGGGGATGAAACAGAAGACATGTTAATAAAAAGTTATTCTAAACGAAACTGGAGTAAGGCAACGGCACACCCGTAACTTATTTTAGAAGGGACTGTACCAATATAGAGATACATATACATTAAATAAATCCCAAAGGTGTACACAATAAGGGGTGCTATGTGAGAGAAATCTTGAATAAACCTTACGGGAACTTTCAGATACAGTACGATGCCAGAAAATACACTTAAACGTTAAAGTTCGAGTTTCGCCTATGCGAAAGTAGGAAGTCTTTAGCTTACAGCGGCTCAAACCAAAGCGACTGAATTATAATGGACACAAAGTTGTGAGCATAACTCGTTCAGTCTTAAATTAATTGTAGCAATGTACTCGAAATACAATACTATCAATTAAAGATCACACTCTGAAATACACGTAAAACTACACGAGATCTCAATCAAGTTTGAGGATTTAGCTTCTTATTTACATTTTGAACTGTTTAGTTGAAATATCGTATAGCCTTTTTAAGTGCAACTTCTGCCATCTGTTGTGCAGCTGCTATAAGTATTCCTCAATCCAATTTCCTTCGCTTTTCTCCTACTCTAATACTAATACACTGGCATGAATAGCCAATGCTGTGTCTTTCAAATTACTATTCGGGTCCGGCATTGTAAGCTAATGAGGAATAAAACGGAGTCGACGGTTTCACACACACATACACGCACACGCACACTTAGTAACGACACACATGTGGATGGAGAATCTGAAACTAAGGAAACAGGTGCGGCGTTTGGCCAAAGTCATGCCAAGAAAGAAAAGCAGAGTTTTCTATTTCATTTTTCATTGAGTCCGACTTATCATCTTTATTTTTAATATTATTTACTTAAAGGTGGGCTCAGTTTTTGAAATGACAGTTTACGTCTTTGTTATGACATGCGGTGAAGCGACAATTCCTCGTTTCTTCTTTATGTTGAAGTCTATATAGCTTTCTTTAATTTTTATGTTTATAATATATAAATTGAGGGAGGGAGAAGAAAACTCAATACAGAGTTGTCATAAAAATAAAGTCATTCCGCCTCTGCAGTGAATTAAAGAAACTATATTGAGTTATAAAAACTGAGCATGCTTCTGACGTGGAAGTCAGTTTTATACAACACGGGAGTTTTAAGGGGGAAAAAATAAATAAGAAATCAACAGAAAAACAGGAAATCGACGGAGGAAACGTAGAAATATAGGGTGAAAAAATGTTTAAAGGCAAGTTTGTGGAGTTACTCACCAACTTTAAATACATGTTTGTTATGAGAAGCTGATTCTTCTCGTCCTTTTTAGTGCCACAGACAATGAGGGGGAAAGAAAAATAAGAAAAATAAGAAAAGAAAAGCCAGAAAAAAATCCAGAAAGCCCAGATGTGACAAAATGCTTATATCTGTGATTCACAAGGCCCCATACATTAACAATCGCCAAAGTTGTGGAGAAAAACACCAAACCCAATATTTCAGCAGCAAATCCCGAAGGCCGCACGAAAAAAAAAGTAGGGACACACCACATGGAAATCAAATAAATCGTAGGTATTATTATTAGTACTATTATTAAGATGATTGCAGACATTTTAAGTTAAACGTCACTTCAGCTCTTTGGCGTCATTGAATCCTGAGAACTAACAAGATTCATCTATAAGGACCGCCGCACCTTTTTTATGGGAAATTCATAAAAAGAGAGGCAACTCTAAAAAAAATTGAGAACCTCGTCGATTGTTTTGTTTCAGTGTGTGTATGTATGTGTGAATTAACGGATTAAAGGAAAACCAACGAAGTGCACAGGAAGAAGAAGAAGTAATCCAATTTCGCAAGCAGCCAAATAGAAGTATAGAGAGAGAGGTGGAAGCTCACAAATTAAGCCAAAGAGAAGAGAATATGTCTAGCTTTTTTTAAAGGGTTTTTAAAGTTTTGTTAATACGAAAATTTCCACCGTGGGATTCAATATATATCTATATATATCTATACATAGATATACATACATAGATATTTAGGTAAATAACAACCACTGAGAAGGAAGGAACAAGTTTACTGGAACAAATAGGTGGTTTTGGGGGTGCGAGGGGGAGGGAACTTACCAAGTTGAGATACATGTTGGTGATGAGAATTTGATTTTTCTCATCCTGCAAAAATCCAAAGTAGTGGTAGTAGTCGAAGAAGTATAGCCAGGGCAAAGATTAAAAACCGTGTAGAGAAAAGAAAAGTCAATTGAGAAGCCAGAAAAAATCCCAGCCATATGTAAGCATCTTGACTTTGGGTCGTCACCTTTATTCTTGATAACAGCATCAAGCAAATGAACCCCAATAACATTTCCTGAGACGCTGTGCAGTGGTTACCGCTAGACTGTTATTATATAAGTGGAGCACGAACTTAGAGAGGGACCCCGAACAGGAAGCCATCGATCTTCACGGCTTCCTGTACACACACGTAGGTATATATACCAGAAACACGGAATAAAAACAAAAACAACGACATTCAAACAAAACTCGCCTCCTCTCTTATAACTCTTCTCGCTACACCGTTGTTTCTTGGAAATACTATTTCCCCCCCTTTTTTTGAATGATAGGAACAAACCATTAAATAAATCCACTTTCCTGCAAAGACAATATTGATCCTATTACTTCCGTATCTAACCTGGGAATTTAATGTTCATCTGAGCTTACGAGTCGACGTGGCAGATGGTTTGGCTTTACTTTAGTTACGACCTGCTTAAAAAAAAAAAGATTGTTTATAAAGAAATATTTCTCCAAGAAACAGTATTATGAAGAAATAGTATCCTAGGTAGAATGAAGGCTTTTCTTACATCTTTCCGGAAAATTATTGTTCTCTGAGAAAAAGTTTGTTGTTTGAGATCAAAGAATCTTAGCTCTCAGGCTCATTGATTCAGAAATCGAACTATAACTGTCGAAGATTGCATAAAGTAGTTCTGCCTCTTTTTTCTTCCCTTTGAACTGGAGTAAACTTTTCCGATAAATTATTTAAGTGTCTGGAATCCCTTATCATGTCAAGTTTATGTACAGGGCTCGAACTTAGCCATTCCGTATCCAATACAGAAATCCATTTCTGGCAGAACTCAGACACGCGAAACTGGCGTTAGGAAAATAATACGATCGCGTGAGAAATCTGTCTAACACGGACTGGACAACTTAACGTATTTACTTAGGATGACAAGATGGCGATCATGATGATGACGGGAGGTGCAAATGCCGTGTTGTATATCTCGAGCACAAGCCTTGCGCTTGACCGTACTGGAAGAAATTGTGGGGGTACGCGGAGGGGAATATAGCTGGGATTTTGGCCTTGGGTGAAGCAAACGCCGTTGATGGATGACAGGCCTTGCTGCCAGCTATACGTTACCTTAGCCCCTGTGATCTTGACGAATAACTTTTCGCTACTCAAGCTTTTAAAACGTCACATTACACCCGGGCCTCCTCCAGCGTTACATTTTATACCCGTGGCTTTAATCCAACCCAAAACCATCTAATGTTGCACTGCAATTAACTCCGAGTACTTTGATGGCCCGGGATTTTTTCGTTTCGTTTATTTTTTCCTTTCACGATTAATAATGAGTTTTATACGTACCACGTCAATTATTTGCTGCAGAGTGATGCCAAAGCTTAATTGCAAAGGTTCGGATTCGTTGGCCACCGGACGTTCGAGAGTGTTGTAATGGTCCAGCAAATGGTGGAGCAGCCGCTTCTCATGGGGGCCTTGTAGGGAGCCTGCAGCATTAAGCAAAGAAATAACAAAACGAAGTCAGGATTTTTCAGAGCACTTTCAAGATATCGTGAAACCAGTCAGCTTTTTTTTTCTTTAGAAGAAAATTAATGTAAAAATATTACAAGTTATTTCTGGGGAAGAATTGTGTGAAGAAAAGCTGAGCCAGAAATAAGAAATTGCTAGGCCTGAGAATGTACTTTATTGTCTGTCCCTTGTTTCTTAGTTTGGTCGTGTACCCCTCATTTTTCTTCTCAAAAGAAGGAGAGGACGAGGACACAAAGATGAACGGTGCAAAGTTGCTATAGCAACGCCACGATCAGCACGCAGCAGCAGCAGTAGCGGCCGGAGAGACCACTTGTAATATTTCTTCCTTGCTGGGCTTATACACAACATTTTCATTTCATAGGCGACCAGCTTGCTTTACTCTTTCTCTGTATTGCCCACCCAAGAATAAACAATACTGACAAAAAACTATGTACGTACTAAGTTGAAGCGGGGACAAGAACAACCTTACACCCTCCATGGCGTTGGCAGTGTAGATAATCGCATTACGGTCCTCAACATAAACCAGCGACTCTTGCGCCAATTTGACGTCGCGAGCAGGAAATTAGACTCGTACGTGACGGACCGCAACAACACTGGGATAACTTACACTCAAGACCCTTACGCTTTCGCCGAGTAAAGAAATAATAGGAAATAAAATCGTCTTGACAAGCAATGCTAAGAACGCTTATTTCTTACAAAAAATAATCTTTCTGCTGGGAGTCACAATTACAGGTCTATATCACATGTGCTTTAAAAGAAAGATACCCCAAGGTATCTGATTTTGTGGTTGTGTGTACCCTATCCCACAAGCCTGTCTTTAAAGGGGGAGTCAGGTGCAAAAAAATAAAAAAATATGTTGTAGAGGAGACCAAAAGAAATGTTCTGGCTGAAGAACCCCTA
>JAGJRP010001389.1:0-16332 GCA_022832235.1 Lepidurus couesii
GGAGCTGGTGGTTCCTATGACACGTATAATTGCAGTGCAGTGTCAATCTTTTCAAATGTCCAAATTTGGGTTGTTTTCGGTTGCCACAGTTCTTAGAATTGACATGTTTTGGGCATATGGTCACATTTTCGAATGAGTTAGCATGTATCGAGCGACGACACTTTGCCTGGTTGTCTGCCTCGCTTACAGCACATATATCTGAGAAACTTTCGAGTACGTTTTATACAATGCACACTTCACCACCTGCAACCTTAATGCATCTACAGTACAGTGCACGTTTTCCCTTGATTGAGTCTTGCTTCCCTTTTTTTTCGTCAATATTACCTTGTTTAGCACCTGACGCTTCCACCCGGCGACTGCTATGGAAGAACTACATGCACGCAACAATAGACTTTCCTTTCACTCGCAGTAGCTCGTACACAAAATTACTGCCGAGGCATCGATACGAGAATCGATATTCAAGATCTCCTTTTATTTTATGTTTTTGCCTACGTGTTTTTTATTTTCGTCTTCTATTTTCTTGCTTTTCCAACCAACTCCACCCCGGGCTCTTGGTCACATCCTGATAAAATGCAAACCCATCACACGACACAAAACAAATGTAACACGTGTGCTACAGCAATTCGGAAAAAAGAAATAAGCCCCGACATATTATGCAAAGCCTCCAAAATATTTCCTCAGAAAGTGTGATTTTCTCATTTATACTGTACGCTTAAGGCACACAGCCCCTTTAATCTACTTTCCCTTCTACTGGAAACTTTCCAACACAATTCACAGGGTTTTACATATAAAATAATAATAAATATTTGCTTTTAATTACAGAAATTAAGACACCTTCCTTCCACCTTAAACTTTCGACAAACGTTTGAGGACTGAAGTGACTCACTTGTGAGTTTTTGCTTTTAAAGAGAAACAAATTCCGGTGGAGGATCGTCAGAAAGATTTGGTGCAGTGCGCCATGCTGCTATCCAGTCACTAAAAACTCACAACAATGGAAAGTTCTTCTTTTAGGATTGCAGGTCGTTCTTTACAATTGCGTGGTCCTTTTCACCTCCTATTCCAAAGTTAAGGTCCACGAGCAACTGACGTCGACCCGAATTGGGCAACAGAAAGAAGGAAGAAGGAAAAGCACACGGAATTTCTTTTCTTTCGACAAGAAATTGTTGATTGTCCAAGAAATGTACGGCATTGTCCCTCGCAACACACGAGTCGAGTCCGTTTGGGGGATTTACCAAGACTAAACGAGTGCCCACAGAGCACACACACACAACGCTCCTATAGTAAACTGTACGTACACACGAACACGCACGCCGTGGAAATGCAGGCAAACTCCTCGGTTTGCTCTCGCGTTCTTCGCTTTTGAACGCAAACTCCATCAACGCTTCGCTCGGCTCGCTTCGTTTCGCCCACTTGGCCTATACGGTGTCTTGAAATCCCTCCTTTTTCCTTATTTCTGACGATTTTCTTGGAGAGACAAGATCAAGTTGGACACGACAAAAAAAGAAAAAACGTGGCCCCTTTGCGAAGAGCAAAAGTCCATGGGCCTGGTTCATGCAATTGTTGGATTGCCATAGTAACGCTTACATATCTTACATTATTCTTCCTGTTGTACCGAAAGCTTTCCATTCTACACATGGTTTGACGGGCTCTTTTTGGCGAATCAACCGAAAAAAACAGAAGGAAAATCTGTGTGCTCGTTTGTCAATACATTTTTCAATGAGATAAAACTTGAAAACTAATCATCAAAGCTGTTTTCCCCTCCTTGGTGAATAAGATATAGACATATATATTTGGAGAAAAGACGGATGACAGGGCACACAGGGAAGATTGCTAGCTTAGTCCAAAATTCATGCGCTGCTAGTAACTTAGATGGGTAAATCTTGTCGCTCCCGAAGTTCCCTTTCTGACTTATTCAACTAGTCATCTAAGGGGAATAACAGTCTCTCTAATCAGAAGCGGCTTTTAATGCCACAGGTTTCAGAATTTCTATTCGCGTTCGGAAAACATGCGTGTATAAAGCACTTTGAGAAATTGCGAGTGCTGCAACATATTACCTAATATGCTTGCTGGAATCTTATAATGTATATTACACGATTAAAGAGGCTAAATCGATAAAAATGCAAACATATTACTTTAATACGTCAAGGGACTTAACATTGATAAAATTTTAGGCTAATCAAATTCTATTAATTTGAAAGCTTTATTAAGTTAATTTCTTCTTACTGATACTACTTCTTGACTCAAACATCTCCTTAATATTCTTCTTCATTTTTCTCAGATTTTTTTCACTACAGTGTGAGAATAAAGTTACTTAGCCTAGTTATAATAAGTACTGGCCCTTTTGCAAACTTTTATTCCAATGAATTATAAATATTTAAAACACTTTTAAATAAAAAGAACCAATGAATTATAATTAAATGGTGCTGGCATTTTCTCTTTTTCTGCCACTAATCTAAATTGGGAAGTTGTAAAAACCCTAGAAATGTTTCGCTAACTAGTCCCTGCATTTACGTGCGCCTGTTCCTCAGCCAACAGTGGAAAGCACTTGACATTCACTACAAGAACTTGGGAAGCAAGTGTCTGGACCCGAGAGTTTTTGAGGGAAACGAAAAGTGGAATAAGTTAATAACATTCCATCGCTTTATTGAAGTAGACGACACCCCTACTCGTATTTCGGCATCGACACTCTATAATACGACACAAAACCTAAAATAATAATAAAAAAAAAAGTAAAATGAAGAGAGAAAAAAAAAGTTAACAAGACAAATAGACGATCCACAGAGCTGAAATAAAAAAGACAGGGTTGCCAAGGTAATGCTACACATAACGAGAGAATTGTGGCAATCTTTTGTGTGCTTTGGGCGACATTCCGGTGCATTGTTTCTTTTAAGGGCGGGAAGGAAAAGGAGAAACAAACAAGACATTTGAACCAAGAATACAGCCAAACGACGTAATAATAAACTAGCTTTCGTAGAGTTCTCGTATTTCGGAACATTTTTCTCTTCCTCGCAGTATTTCTCCGCCTCAAAAAAAAAACTTTCCCCTCGAATGGAAGAAATGCAGAATCATGATCATAAGTTGGTTATTTCCTCGCTCTCCCCAGCCCCCAGCAGTCTATATAGATGTAATGCGAACGAGATCAAAAGGCAGTTAGCTGGTTTCAATTAGCCTTACAGAGCACAAAAACAAGGATGAGCCCTCGCTTTCCTACCTCGAGATTTGTTATAGCCCTTTGGTCAAAATCGTTCTTAGCTTTAATGAGAAAAAGGCCGGAAGGGGGTTTCCTACGAGGCTTTGGCGCACGAGTGTTAGGTAATAGCCCAAGCTTGAAAAGCTGTTCGTTGGGAGAACTTGGGATTATTACGGTAGACAGGAAAGGTGTTGTATCGTTGCTAGGGACAACACAGCTTCCCAGAATCACCCCAAACCTACCTCGTCCCCTTCGCGTGCAACTTCCCCAACTTTGGCTTTATATCTTTGGAAGCCCAAGTCGGAAATGCTTGCTCTTCTTTCGTTCTTTTCAGCCCGGCCCAGTTAAGCACTAACATGACGTTACACGGGTGAAAATGCCTAAAGCACGTAACATTACAGCTTCAAGAAAACATCTAAACAAGAAGCTTACATACAAGAACAAAAAGAAAGTCTACCACTCTACGAACTTTTTGCAGCTTCGTTTGCCTCTCTTCTATCTCCTGAAGAAGTAGAAAGAAGGATAAAAAAATCACCTCAAATTGTAACGTTGTCTATAGAGCTTGAAATTGCTGCTACCACATAGAGATTCTCAAAATGGGTAGCACGTAAACGGACTGCGGTGAAGAAGGACGGAGGGAACAAATTAGGGTCTTTGTTGCGAGCCCTAGAGAGCAATCATGGAGACAAACGAGGAGAATCGAGTAACAACTCAAATTGCGATATTGCTTCACGTAATAGACAGTTTGACTAGTATATATGGCGTCCAGCGGGGAACATTACGCACCGAAATGTATAGAATACTAAGAAAAAGAAAAACTAGACTTACTGCTGAGAGGTAGCCAAACTGAAGGAGAGCGAACATGATGAAGAGAATTTGGAGATATACAAAAATAAATACAAAAAAGTCGCGTCAATAGGCAGAGGGCCTGGTGGGATTGAAACGCCCCAAAGCCTTCAGTGGAATAAATGTTGGATGGAATTTTGGATTCTCGTTTCACAGCTGAAAGTTTTACTTTCTGGGATTTAAAAAGGATGAAATAAAAAGCATAAAGGAAGAGATGTGACATGGTAACAAATCTGTTGGGGTTCCAAACGTTATATTTAGCCCTGGATATTCGGACTGTCAGCTGTCCCATTAAATTGTTAAGGCCCGCTGCACTGTAATAAACTGGGAGGCAAGTTTCTGTAAAAGATTGCGTTTTCACAGCAATTGATAGCTTTTTTTTAATGCTCAAGATACGGCTCAAAGTAGAGCAATTAGCAAGTTAGTTGGCTCAAAGAAGTCTAATAATAATTCTGCTCATTTGTCAACCGTATTCTCTTTGGCAAGGCTATGTAAGTAAACAAATACGACAATGAGTTCAGTTAAAATCGAGGGAAAGATCGTTTACTTCCTATGTACAATTTTGACTGAGTTGTAGTGTATGGAAATTACCTGAACGTACAGATTGAATAGCAGGAGAACTTGCACTGACGGGTTAGAACACACCAGAATGTACAATATTTAAATTAAGCGTGTTTTTCCAGAAATGCTTTACAGCAGCGTACGCATTGTTGATAGCACTTCTCGAAGCCCTCAGAGCCATTGTCCTACTCAAATTACCAAAATAACATGCCGGAAAGGAAAAGCGAAAACTAGGGGAGGAAAAATAACTTACGTAATAAGGATCCCGGATAATAAGTTCTCCTTCAGGATCATAACTACCCAATAATACCAATTTTGCCTTCGAGTTGGGAGGAGCCATGTGTTCCAGATCGCCCATATTATCGTCATCCATACCGAAGATATAATCGTATTTATTAAAATCTACCGTCTTTATCTGAAATATAGGATTTTGAGAGGTAAAATGCGTGTGAATATGACAGAAAGAAGAAAAAGAACTAACTTGACGGGCCTTGTGAGGTGTAACAATATTATATTTCGCCAAAGTAGCGACTGCGCGACGGTCAGGCCCTTTTCCAACATGCCATGAGCCCATCGCTGCACTGTCAATATCCCATTTTTCCTGCTTTCCCAAGTCTTTAACCAATTCAACGAATACTGCTTCAGCTATTGGCGAACGGCAAATGTTTCCTGTTGTTAAAGAAAGAGAAATCAAAATCTTTCCCAATAACAATGCTATGCTTATTCTAGAACCACAGTATTTTTATTTCTACAATGTAAGCGTATTTACTATAAAAAAAAAGAATATAGAATGGTTTTTCATTCTACATTCTAGCGACGTAGCGTACAGCCATACTCTATTTCTATTTGCACTCTATCTAAACTTTTTTAATAAATTAAAATATAATATAATAATACATAGAAGTAAACATAACTGAGTGGTTAGAAATTCACCTAGACAGATAAATAACACGGATTTCTTGGACTGTGCCATAATAATATCTGTTGCTGTTTTTGAAATGAAGATCAGAAGCAGTTGTCAAGCAGCGAGGTGCNCAGAAGCAGTTGTCAAGCAGCGAGGTGCTCTGAAGTCTGGCGAACACATTCACAGGTCACAACAAACAAATGCTTTTAAGGCGTGGTTTAGGGATCCCTAAAGTGTAGATCCCTATAAGCATTTTCGTCTCCCCACTATTTAGGGACGGCTTTGGTAGTCTTTCTCTTTTCCGTACTTTGAAGTGTAAACCATGGCAGATCAGGTAAATTTGATTCAGTTTTCTGTGTTTTATCATTGAAACTTCGCAAAGTGGAAGTTCAGATGGTTAAAATTATATTAAGTAATGCATTAGTTAATTGTATTTTCTATTCCTGACTACGACGGTTTCAGGAAAGTAGAGAGTGTCATTTTCAAAGAGGGGCTTGGCCATGCCTTGCCGCATGTATTGTTATTATTTTTGCAAGTTACTAATTTCGCATTTCTTATTATTCCCAATAGACAGAGAAGGCTTACCAGAGGCAGCCAACGGTTTTCGCTAACCGCAAGAAGGGTGTTAAAAGCAAGAAACCCCTTCGTTATTACCGCAGTGTTGGCTTGGGCTTCAAAACCCCACGTGAGGTAAAATAAGCGTCATG
This sequence comes from Lepidurus couesii, assembly GCA_022832235.1. Lineage (NCBI taxonomy): Eukaryota > Metazoa > Arthropoda > Branchiopoda > Notostraca > Triopsidae > Lepidurus > Lepidurus couesii. The sequence goes on from JAGJRP010001389.1 coordinate 6,209, forward strand.
TTCATAATTATTTATCAACTCGCAGGCGCAGTTTGTTCACCATGTGATTCATTCCTCGTTTATTCAACAGGCTATTGATGGAAACTACATTGACAAGAAATGCCCCTTCACTGGCGATGTCTCCATTCGTGGTCGTATCTTGACGGGTGTAGTTCAGAAGATGAAGATGCAACGTACCATTGTCATCCGACGAGACTACTTGCATTACATCAGGAAATATAACCGTTTTGAAAAGCGACACAGGAATATGTCTGTCCACCTTTCGCCCTGTTTCCGGTAAGTTTATTTGAAATATACCGAGTGAGTGATTCCTATTCTATTTTTCCTTACAAAGGGACGTGGCACTTGGCGATGTTGTAACTGTCGGCGAATGCCGCCCACTCTCCAAGACAGTGCGTTTCAATGTATTGAAAGTTACCAAGGCCACTGGAGCTATGAAGGCTTTTACCAAGTTCTAAATGCCTAACCTAGTGCGCTGAATACACCAAGTTCGCGACAACATTGTGTCAATTCCTCTTTTTGGTGTCGTAATACCCTTTTCTTTACTCTAAAGGCTTATTAAGAAATACTCGCGTAATCTAGTCATATCAAGTTAGAAAAGTCTGTTTTTATTAGAGTATTGGATTATAATTAGAGTACCAACATTTGGAAGGCTTCTAGCAAAAACAGTTGCTAAATAATATTGTAGCATATCTTGCGATTTACGCTGACTGAATTTCGTATAAAGGGGAGGGGAACTGGCTTTAGAAGAAGGCGAACAAAGTTTTAACTTAGTTTAGATACGGTGATTTATTTAAAGTCGGGATTTAGCTCGGGGTTGGTGTAACAATCAAATCGACAAGTCTGTCTTTTCAACTCTCGCGCCTCTCCTCTCAGCTCTATTCCACGCCTATTATACTCATCGTGCAAAAGCCTCAAGGCACTTTTTATTGTGAACTGAACTATGAACTGGACAACGGCTTTGCTGTTTAGGATGAACCTTAATTTTACTGTGAACCCGGTTGTGATGGACTGACATTTTCTCGTGGATGACAGTTCATCACAACCGGGTTCACAATAAAATTAAGGTTCATCCTAAACGGCAAAGCCGTTGTCCAGTTTAGTTCATACACAAAAAAAGTACTGTACATTGAGTCCACGACTCGAGTATACTACAGGAGTTGAACTGCGACTTGCGCTTTTCGGATTTTCTCGTCTACCGGGGATTCCGTCTGTTAAAGTGATCAATGTTCACAACAAAATTTGCCTTCAGTCGGCCTTCCCCGGGCGTTCTACCCCTCGAACGCCATCTCCCGCCACAATATTGAGATCCAGAATGGGCAATCATCTCAATTGAGGATACTGTACTGTACAGTACGTTTTTTTAAAAAAAACGACCCCAACAAACCGAGACTGTCCTAATGGCCCGCAATTGCGCGTCTGGAAACAGTGCTGCGAATAACCGTGCGAATAGCCGCAGTGGTATTTCGTAGTGTTGTTCCCAGACGCACAGTTGCGGGCCATTAGGACGGTACGCTTAGCTGGGGTCGTTTTTTTTTAAACGTACTATACTTCAAAGCTTATACTTCAGCTCGGTCTTGGAAATAGTAAACTTCGGAACAAGTTTTTACCTAACCCCAAAGAATTTTAATATTTAAAGAAATTCCTTAAAAACAAACCGAAATAAGCGGACTCCTTTTTTTGGTCACATGTAGCTTGTAAATTAGAACTTCAGTTCGCAAGTAGTGTTAATCCGTCTAAGGATCTGCGGAAAGTAATGTAATGCATAATCTTTGTACGAAATCTAAGGCAGTTTATTTGCTAAGTTACAAAGCCCATCGCTGCAAAAACACGTAATGTACAAAAAAGGGGCACATGAAGTAAAAAGGAATAGTATAAAATTAAAAAAACGCAGCTTCACCAGGTTGCTTCTTTGTTTCTTATTGGTTTAGGTTGATTCTACGATCTTGATCCATAACCGTTTTTTTTTATGTCTATTTAAAAAAAAAATGCTCTTCGATACTTTCAGGTTTTCAGTTTCTTAGTTCAAGTTCCAGCGAGTTTTCTGGCTCCCGTGCTAAACGTGATATAATAGTTCGTCCCTTCAGTTTTCTTTTGTTTTTTACTTTACACGTATCGTTTGCTCCCACGTGCGCTCTTTGCCGGGGGCTGGACTCCAATGATATCGAGCTGAGAATTGGACGCAGCGTGCGCTACCTCGTAGGTTTTGCTGGACAAAACGGGTTTCAAGTTACTAGACTGGGCCACATGTGGGCGTTCTTCATGAGCGACAGCAGCAGAGGAAGCTGAATGAGCTTGGGCCACGTGCGGGCGTTCTTGATGAGAGACAGCAACGGAAGCTAATTGAACCTGGGCCACGTGTGGGCGATCTCCATGAGAGATAGCAGCGGAGGAAGCTGCCTGAACCTGGACAGCGTGTGGGCGTTCTCCATGAGAGGTAGCAGCGGAGGAAGCTGCCTGAACAAGAGCAACAGATTTAGCAGGAGGCTGAGCTCCCAATGCTACGGTTTTGGGTTGGAACTTGGAAGAGGCCGGTACTACTCCAATGTTCTCATTCAATCGGAAAAAGGATTCGCTTTTGGCGCATTCCACATCATGCCACCTAGTGCGACAAATTCCAATTATTCACCGTGTCTAGGTTGAATTTTTGGTAACAATTCAACATCTTGGTCTTGCTTAAAAGTAGGCAAAGTTTAATTTTTATTTTAAAAGTGCGTACCATTGGCAAACGAAGACTTCTTGGTTGAAAATAGTGCCGTTGGGACAGATATAAGAGTTCTGGATGGTCAAACCCGCGTGGTTTCGAGAACACACGTGGAACACTTGGCAACGTGCCTCGAGGTCAGCGTAGTAACCTATTATAAATATTATTATTTATTATTATTAATAATGATACCCTTGTTCTTTTTTTTTGGCGCTTGTGGAGGTTAAGTAAGTATTAGAGAGGGAGAAAGAGCTTACCTTCAATGCGGTTGGCGCAACTGAAAGAAGTCTTGGGGATTCCATCCAGAATGGGATAGTCGTCAGCGGGTTCACCAGGGATTGACTCACGGAAGTCCCAGAAGGGCACATCGTGATGATGGTGGTCGTGATGCTCGTGATGCTCTGTAGTAGTAGAAGGTGTTGGGGTAGGACGAGGACGAGTAGTAGTAGTAGTCGTAGTGGTGGGGAAAATAGCTGTGACAAAATTGTCAGAGTTTGGCTGCCCGTCATCACCAATGACGGGTTCAACGATCAACGGGGGAAGGTAATCTAATGAAGGAGTTGTGGGTCGACGAGTGGTCGTAGTCGTTGTAGTAGTGGTAGTAGTGGTAGTTGTGGGGCAACGAGGATCCGTGCTGCCTGTAATTAAATCGATGTAAAATTACCAGAGTTATTAGACAGTTGTGTCGTCCTTTACCTGGGAAGCAGTTGGGCCTACAACGAGGCTCGTTGCTGAAAATGGTGCATGGTGCCAAAGTGGTGGTGGTTGTGGTTGTAGGGCATCGAGGATCAGTGCTGCCTATAAATACATATATTTGAATATTATAAATTGATTGATCCAAAAATGTGAGATGTATTACCATCGAAGCAGTTGGGTTTGCAACGGGGTTCATTGCTGAAAATGGTGCATGGCGCTAACGTGGTTGTGGTGGTTGTGGTAGGGCATCGGGGATCAGTGCTGCCTGTTGTAACATAAATAATTCATAAATCATCCGATCTAACTGCAGAGTGTAGAAATATTTACCAGGAAAGCAGTTGGGTCTGCAGCGGGGTTCATTGCTGAAAATAGTACAAGGCGCCAAAGTGGTAGTGGTCACTTCTGCCACAACTGGTTCAATGGGACGTTGGGTGGGCGGGGGCAAATAATCGAGATTGGGTGGAGTAGGTCTAGGACAGCGATTATCATTGGGGTTACGGTTGCAGTTGGGTGGGCAGTTGGGAGATGTGGAGTACTGGTCGCAAGGAGGCGGGGTGGGACGGGGGGTGGTTGTAGTTGTGGGTCTTGGGCACCTAGAATCTGAGGGGTTGATATTACAGTTGGGTGGGCAGTTAGGAGAAGTGGAAAATTGGTCGCAGGGGGGCGGGGTGGGACGGGGGGTGGTTGTAGTTGTGGGTCTAGGGCACCTAGAATCCGAGGGGTTGATGTTACAGTTGGGTGGGCAGTTAGGAGACGTGGAAAATTGGTCGCAAGGGGGCGGGGTGGGACGGGGGGTGGTTGTAGTTGTGGGTCTGGGGCATCGGCTGTCCGAAGGGTTAATATTGCAATTAGGGGGGCAGTTGGGGTCGGTTGAGAAAGGGGTGCAAGGAGGTGGCGTTGGACGCGGCGTAGTGGTAGTTTCTACAACGACGGGCTGTCGTTCACAGCGTTGATCGTTCGGATTGACGAGACAGTTAGGAGGGCAATTCGGAGACGTGGAGTATTGGTTGCAGGGGGGTGGAGTGGGTCTGGGGCATCTGGAATCTGAGGGGTTAGCGTTGCAATTCGGGGGACAGTTGGGGCTGGTCGAGAAGGGTGTGCAAGGAGGAGGAGTGGGTCTCGGGCATCTGGAGTCCGATGGGTTCGCATTACAGTTAGGAGGGCAGTTGGGGCTGGTCGAGAACGGGCTGCATTGAGGCGGTGTTGGACGCGGCGTAGTGGTGGTTTCTACAACGACGGGCTGTCGTTCACAGCGTTGATCGTTCGGATTGACGAGACAGTTAGGAGGGCAATTCGGAGACGTGGAGTATTGGTTGCAGGGGGGTGGAGTGGGTCTGGGGCATCTGGAATCTGAGGGGTTAGCGTTGCAATTCGGGGGACAGTTGGGGCTGGTCGAGAAGGGTGTGCAAGGAGGAGGAGTGGGTCTCGGGCATCTGGAGTCCGATGGGTTCGCATTACAGTTAGGAGGGCAGTTGGGGCTGGTCGAGTACGGGGTGCAGGGAGGCGGGGTAGGACGAGGCGTAGTGGTGACTTCTACTACTGGCGGGCAGCGACTATCATTGGGGTTCACTCTGCAGTTTGGTGGACAGTTTGGGGAGGTAGAAAATTGGTTACAAGGTGGTTGGGTGGTAGTAGTGGGTCTGGGGCAGCGTGCATCCGAAGGGTTAATATTGCAATTCGGAGGGCAGTTGGGGTCCGTTGAGAATGGTGTGCAGGGTGGCGGCGTAGGACGCTGAGTCGTCGTCGTCGCGATGGTCGGACGCGGACATCTCGAGTCTGAAGGGTTGGCAATACAGTTAGGTGGGCAGTTAGGAGAGGTTGAAAAGGGACCACAGGGTGGGGGAGTGGGTGGAAGGGTAGTAGTCGTAGGACGGGGACAACGGAAGTCTGACGGATTTACCAAACAGTTAGGGGGACAGTTCGGACTTGTAGAGAAAGGACCACAAGCTGGCGTCGTTTGTTCAACGACAGGTTGAGTTGGGAACGTAACTGGTGGCCGTGTCGTTGTCGGTAACACGAATGGAGGGTCAGGTTTCGGATAAAAGTAACCTTTCTGAGCCTGGGCCGTCGCTAGCACCGCTAAAAGAGATCAGAAATATTGTATTTGTTAATTTGTATAACGATATATAAATTCACTCAATCTGAATCGTCGGATGTACTTTTTTTCTACAAGAAAGAAAGCAAAACTCACCTAGCGCGACAAGGACGTATCCCTTCATTGTGCACTGGTCTTTGAAGAATCCAAACGGATAAGAAAAGGTTCCACAGGAAGAAATTCACACAGCAAGCTATTCCGCGGGTTTTCGGATACTTGTTATTGAGTATATCTGTATACTAAAGCTTCCGTTGCCGCACACAACACACGGAAGATGGTAAGTATGGATTCTCAACTATTCTTAGCACTGCAACTGGCACACTTGACACGACGGCGGCTTTTTATATGCAGGCATGAGGATCGGAACCTAACCCAGCGATGGGAGGGCGGAGTTCTAGGGAAAAAGGTGAAGTAGATGTCTATTCAAAAGCATTGTGATTACCCAAGCCCTGTTGCATCTTCATGCTCTCGCTTTCTTACGTGAAAATATCACGTGAGGGGGAGCTTGAGTGGGTGGCTTGGGGGGTAGAGGCGGATACCAGGCAGAAAAGGGAAAGAGCGATCTTCCGCCCTGCAGCCACGAAACCTGTGTAAGAAGTTGCGGTTGGCAGGTAGACGTTCCATCCTCCCAACCCACTAAAGGTGATGGTGAAGATGTGCTGCTACTTCGGCTGCTGCTTTTTCCTGTCCATGTTATACGGGGGGGGGGGTTCAGGTGGGGTTTCTCAAGGAGGCCAGTAGGCAACCAGTTCTTCTTCTTTGGCCTATACTTGCTGTATACCTTACAGACCTCGCTGGACAACTTTCACTCTCCAGACGTTTAGGGACACATTTACATCGACAACTCCCGCCACGAGCGCATCTTCTCCCTTCCAGCTTCTTTTTTTCCTGCTTGTTTTTGGGTGCCTCACTCAACTTCCTCTGCTCAACTCTTAACTCAACTCCTTTCTTTTCTGAAGCGGCTCAGCTCGCTCGCAAGAAACAAGGAGGAAAAACCCCGACGTTCTCAGGGTCTAATTGCTGAATTTATGCTCAACTCTTGTTAATTGCTTTCATTCTTTTGGCACAAGTTCAGAAGCTTCTTGCTATCTGCACAATTAAAAATAATCGCATTGTCTTGTCGTTCATAAAATCTTCCTGTCAACATTTCTTACGATTTTGCTGGAAAACCAAGACGAATTTTCAAAGAAACCAAAATTACTGCGGTTTGACATGCATGGCTGGTTCTTATTAGTTGATTGATTAGTAACTTCGTTGTTCTTGAAACAATTAAAACCTCATTAATTGGGAAACCAAGCAAAAGAGAGTTGTCAGCAACAGCAATCTTATGGTGAACAGAAATTCACAATAAATTCATAAATTCGAAATCTGTAACTTAATTTTGGAAAGTCTCTGTACATTATAAAATGGATAATCGTTGAGTCCTTACTCGATATCTATCACACTCCGGAAGTATCTTGTGGATTTTGTGTTAGACCATTATTTTCAGCATCGAAAGAGGAAAAAAACGTCTTCCATATTGAAGGAAAAAAACATAAACTGAAAGGAAGTTATCTTATCTAAATACAAAATTATTACCATGAGCAACGATCTTACGGAATCTGCTTTCATTTATCCCTTTATATTCAATTTATTAATACTATTATACTGAATAGATGTTGAATGATTGAAGTAATAAGTAATGGATAATTATATTGCGTTACATTCATAACGATATTGAATACGGAAGTACAGTGAAAATGTACCTTTGACCCAAAAATGTAGAAAGTTCAAACTGAATTCGATTAGAAGAAAAGAGATAAAATGATTGCGAAACAGTCGAAAGAATAGTAGTTTAGTTGGCGCTTTATTTTGACCACAACATTTCAAATTTACCTTCCTTTTACTCATTTGTGCATGGATAATTTTAACGAGGTAAATGAACAGGTCGCTGAAATTATGGTTTGGGATATGTGAAACATTAAGTGCATTACGTGGGCGTCATGATATACATTGTCAAACTTTATACACGCACAGACATTATGTTGAAACGACATGAGGATTTTACCAGAAATCGTGGGCAGTCCGGCCTTGGTGTCATGTTTTTGCTTTACCCGGATGGCCTTGTTCTTGGGAATCTTGTTGGGAAAGGTAGAACCACGACGAAGCAGATGCTCCGTGGCTGGCCTATACAAGTCCAAGCCGGAGTGGGAGAGAGAGGAGAGAAAGAGAAAGAGAGAGATGGGGATCCTTCATATGAGGGAATAATAGAGTCGGAGCGGCAATTTTCTTGAAGGTTCTTTACCGCCGTCAGGAGAAGAAGGCCAAATCGGTGCGGCTCAACAAGAATTATATGAGAGTGCTGATCGATAAAAGGAATATGTAATACGAAGAAAGCTAAATAAGTTATTATGTCATAATGTGAAGGCTAGAAAATGAGAAACTAGGTTAACACAATTAGGTACAACTATATAAGTTAGCAGGTCGATTTTCAGGGGTTTTTAGTTAGTTACAATTTTGCCATCATCTCAAATCCTGTGTTCTCTTGTCCTTTAATAGAAGACCAAAGAGCGTTGTATTTGTTAACGTGTCATCTTCTATGTTTGCATTTTTTTTTATTCGGTGACGGAGGAGCCAAAGAGACGGGCAGTGAAACTCGGGAGACGCAAACTTGTCTACATCTTTTCGAATGAGGAGGAACATGGGTGATCTTTACGTGCAGTGGAGAAAGTAGGGAATGCTTGAGGAAGTTGCCGGATGGGAATGACACAATGCATACCCCCCTTCCTAAAGAAAAGGAACAAAGTGATGGATATCCAACCAACTTTTGGTCGGGAAACTCCTTCGGGATGAGCCAGTGTTGCGCCCTGCCTCAACGGTTTTCCTCCTTTTTTTGACCTTTTGACAGAACCCACAAACTCACGAATTCTTGCAGAGATGATGCTGAGAGAAACGAGATAACCCGCTGAGACAGAGCTAAGAGAGTAAAACGGTACAGGGCGCCGAAAAGTGACAATAACTTGTGACCAGTAAATGTATATCCTGGTGGGCGCAGGTATAGATATAAGCATATAATCGTTAGATGTTCAGCGAGTGATGGACTGATAATCACAAAGATGCTTTGGGCAAGGTTAGTAGATTTTTTCCCATGCAAGCATTTCCCGAGGTATTCTCAAACTATTAGCATGTGTTATTGCTACAAGAAAAAAATATTTGAATTAGTTAAATTGAATTGAATAAATTACCATGTATTGATGCAGGAATGTATAGAAATGAGATTCATGCAGCCCGAATATGTAGCGCAATTGGCATCAGAATTCATTTTGCATGTAGAGAATTACGCGATAGGTATGAATTTGTTATGGCTTTCAGTGCAGCACACGCCACGTACTATGAGCGCCATATTAAATCGCTTAAAATTACAACATGTATTTTTTGTAGCTATGGCTCTGAAAGTCTGTTAACTAAACTAGACGTATTGGAAATGTATTCAAATACTATGAAGTGTGTTTAAATATTATTTCCAAATATTATATATACAACAATAAAAAATCTTGGAAACGAATAAAATAAGCGTTCGTTTTGACTCAAGACTTTCCAAGTCGACTTCGGTAACTTTTCAAATTTTAGGCTAAAACGAACGCGCATAAGCAAAAGTCAAGGAAGTCTGGTAAGTCTAAGTCTAAGTCGACGGTGTAAAACGAACGCGGCTAAAGTTAGCTTGGTATTAAGGTTATTAAGTTGGTGTGTCTCCAATAATAACCAAAATAGTGAGGGAGATGGGCCTTTTAATTATTCTCAAATAAAGCCAACCTGATATTAATGGTCAGATAGGAGAGATTGAGCTGTTTATCTGTAACCCAAATTTTACTCTTCTATTGAGCGATCGAGTACGCGGCCCCAACGAAGCTAATAAGCATCTCCATCCGCCCAGAATATATGAAACCAAGATGTTTTGTGAAAGCATGATGGGGTGTATGATGCTTTGGTCCTAAAATTGGCCTCTCTGTTTCTAAGTTTATGCCTTAGTATCATTTTCTATTTTTATTCCTTTATTTGTCGTGGTTTGAGATTTCGATCTATGACTTGTTTATTAGGTGATGGTATGTTTGTATTGGCCATCAATTCACATTGAATTGCGGCTTTGGGTTGTACGTCAAAAAGGATGAGCAAGCTAACACTATGTTATATCCAGTTCTAGCCTTTTGTCCTTCTCTTTTTATCCACGTTGATATTATACCTTGAAAATAAGGAAATTCCACATAAAAGTGAAAGGAGTGGACTTGGACTGGACGCTTGGCTACACAAGACAATTACAAAGTAATGACGACTCTTTTGCAAAACGTGCTTTTTTAATGAAAAGCGGTTGATGGACAATTGCTTTTAATTTTCCTTTATCCTTCCATAGTTTAGAAGCTATGAAACGCGTTCTCCGCCTCCTTGCCAAAGCAATGCATCCAGCTCCAACATCTTGTTCAGGCAGTTAAAGTCGAAGTGAAGACTTTTATAGCCCGCACGGATTCATTTTTCCGTGATTTTTGTTTCTTTTTTTTTTTTTAATCTCAGCTATGCTGTTTATTGATCACGAATGGTCAAGTTAAAACTCTCAACTCTATTTCTTTTGTTTTTACATTAACAAGAAGCTTATAG
>JAGJRP010001390.1:0-16319 GCA_022832235.1 Lepidurus couesii
TTTGTTTACCTTAACTTAAATGTACTAAAAATGGCGGATTTCGCCAACTCTTGCCGCGAGAGGCGTAATTTGGCAAAAGCTCTATTAGGGCGGTACGCTTTGTTAAAGGGTCGTTTTTTTTTTAAAGGTACTGTACTGCACTTGAGCTCAGACCCATTAATCAACAATTTCGCGATTTAAAAAAAAATGTGATGTCTAGAGTCTGATAAAGGTTCCGTGTCAGATTTCGAATTCGCTATGTGTAAAAAGATTAGAAGGGATTGAAGTATGAAGTAGTCACAGAATGGAATGCCAGGAGCCCTAACAGGTTTCCTTCAGTATTTCGGTTATGTGACAAGTCCGTTATTCAAGCTTTGCATGACTGAATTCATGCAAGTACAGGGTTTCTCTCTTTCAGCATTTATGCAATGTTTTGGGGGTCCACCAGTAACGTGTACTAATGTGTGTAATTATTTATGATACAGCAAGTCGCGGTCATCTCGACATCGTACGGTTCTTACTAGCCAAAGGAGCCAAAGTGACTCTTGACAAATTTGGGAAATCTCCCATTAACGATGCCGCGGAAAACGAACAGCTAGAGGTGACTATAATTACTAATTAGTATTGTTTGTGTCACGAGTTAGTGGTACCGCCCATGTCGAGACCCTGCCTTTTCCTTGTTCAGTCTTAAGAGTCTTATTTTAATGCATTTTTGCTGGTATGCTAAAATACGTGCTAGTTTGTCACGAAACTTCTCAAGCAAGGTAAAACGGGGTGGGGTTTTTCGCAATAGCGTGATACAAGGACGATAGGAAGATTAAAAGCTTAGTTAGCAACAAGCTAAGGCTTGCGATAGATTACGCATAATACATAGCTACAACTTTTCGTATGTTTTTTCTTTTTGTAACTCCATGGGCAACTCTTTCCAGTGTTTGACGTTATTGGTGCAGCATGGAACCGATCCAGATTACGGAGATGATGCCGACTACTTGAATAACCAAGGGTCCAGTCCGTGTATTTGTAAACACAATTCTAGCCAGGACGGGGTAGGTTGACCATACTAGAATTGAATGGAATTTTTTGAATTTTGATTTAATTAAAAAGAACGATTTGCTGTAACTATGGGGATCTCGTGTCTTCTATAGGAGAGTTGCTCTCCGTCATGCGATTGCCATTCCACTTGCCATTCTCCCATTCCGGAAACTGCCCTTTCAAGCCCCGATCATGAGCCTAATAATAACAGTAACCAGACAGGCAACAAGCCTTTCTTTCTACATCCTCCGGCTGCGACCACACCACCCGAACATAAAAGCCTTTTTCCCAACAAATCCCGGAGTAATTCGCATAACAGGAATTCCCCTTCGCCTCACACCACGCTGAATCGAATTTCCGAATCAGCCAATGGCTTTCATCAGCCCTTTTATTTGCACGATCCTCGTGATGTGGCGTATAATCGGATTCGATCCTTATTTGATCAAGGATCCTTAGAATCTGGTCATCCTACTTCGGCATCAGGAAGCTCGGAAGGATCCAGCGAAGATGGCGATCAGTGTATGCATGGAGTGGGTTTACAACAGCAGCTACTCAAAGGTATTGTTTAGCCTCTAAATACGTGCGAAACTACGATCTACATGATTTTTCGTGCATTTTCTTTTCAGTAGAAAGCTCAGGTCTCTCGGAGGATAGCATGAGCTTGTCAGACAGGAGCGAATCTCCACCACAGGAGAATCACTACGAAGATCTGTACCATCATGAGACTAAACCTGCTCTATCCTCAACCTTGTCTGAGATCCCTCGTGACGAGCGTCCCGAGCCAGAGTCAATCCCTCCTCCACCAGGTAAAAAAACAGCAAAAACTAGAAAAAAATGAAAAGGAAAAAATTTTGCATAACAACAAGGAAAATGGGTTAATGGATAAAATTCCCTTGCTTCCTAGAATTTGCGGAAAATCAAAGCTCGTGTTTGCCTATTCTTCCCCCAGTCTCCGATACGGATACAGGGAGGAAGAAATCCGCTTTGAATGCCACGCATTCCATGCCCGGAGGACAGCAACCCAACAAGTATGTAAAGCTTATGTCTTGGATAATCAAGGTTGCAGTTCTTTTGTTGTAAGCCGTTGTTCCTCTATGGCGTTCAATTCCTTTTTATCATGTCACCCTTTTGTTTGTTTTCTATAAAAAAAAAAGAAACTTAAAAAAAAAAAAAGAAAAAAAACTTACGAGTTAAAAAAAAAGAAACTTATCAGTTTGTATCTAATCTGACGTGGACGTAATCGAGTGTTTTCATTTTACAGTGCCTTGCACCGCACTTTGTCTGTCCCGCCCCCGCCTCCGCCCCCTCCGCTTCACCACTGGGAACAAAACGCAAGCAAAGACACGAGTTCATCGTCATCCTCAGCCTATGTGGAAGACAAGGAAGCAGATTACGGGATCTACTGTCAGGTGTCGGATGATGTTCCCTGCAAACTTGGAAACCGGGAAAGTACCAAGACAAGTATGACGCATAGCAAACTATCGCGGCCATTATCTCTACCCCCTGATATGGGCCGCGAAGCAGCCGAGTCATCGAAAGACTTTCAGTCATTAGACAACAACAATAATGGGAACAACAGCGCCGCGCTGAAACAACACCACCCTTCATTGAACAAGCATAAGGCCTTGCCTTTTATTCCGCCCAAATTTCCGGCTCCTTCAGGTGGCGACACGCTAATCAGACCCTCGGAGTACCTCAAGTCCATAACCAAACCCGTGGCCTCGAAATCTGCAAGTCGAAACATGGAAAGTGAAACCAGCAGAGTATCGCGGGAAGGTTCGCCCGATAGTGGAGTTAGCAGTTTAGATAGCAATAGCAGCTCCGAAAACTCGGTTGCTCAGGTAAAGTTATGAATATTTGACTTCTTTTTTTTTTTTTTTTTTTTTTTTAGGATATATTTTTGACTTTGTAAATCCTTTGACTTACTTTGTGTTTCGAAGATTTTGGGGAAACTGTGGAGTGTTCCAAGCATTATCATCACGCTAGTTTGCGTGTGGGGAATATAGCAAAGCTTTTCATTTTGGGTGCTCTTTTGTGTCCTAAAAAGCCATTTTTTGCCCTAATTAGATGGTTGCACCACCACCGCCCCCGCCTCCATTACCAGTCATTCCGGAGGTGGAAGATGGATCAAGTTTGGTTGAAAGTTCCGCCTCACCGAGTGCACATCCTCCTGCTCCTCCATTGGGGCCATCCGTTGTGCCAGGAAATACCAACTCGGGCCAGCCTGTCATGGCTATAAGCATTCAGGAGCTACAAAGTGTACAGCTACGGAAAACGGACAACAAATTGACGAAGAGTGTGTCTGCTCCAGTTCGAGCGACAAGTAAGTAACCTTGACGATTAATGTGGTTTGCTAAAGAGGAGTTTCTGATTGGTACTCTGACGTAGTGCCAGGTATAGATTCTGTGCCGGCGGCAAGTCCTCAGCATAATTTGATTGCGGAATTGAAAGCCTCAAAAGACATTCTGGGCATCAAGAAGCTGAAAGTGGAAAAGGCTAAAGTGGAGCAACAGCAAGAGCGGCTCGAAAATGCAGAGTTTCACAAGCAGTTTACGCCTGAAAATTTTGTAGAGAAGGTAAGTGGGTTTTTGTGTTGAAACGACAGTCGCAGTCGTTTAAATCCTGGAATTTTTCTTACCGTCTCTCTTTCTTGGGGAATCTACCCAGATTCCCGACACAGACACATCCGGTCAGGCGATTCCACCGTGGAAACGCCAAATGCTCGCTCGTAAAGCCGCGGAAAAGGCCAAGAAAGAAGCGGAAGAAGCTCGTCAGAGAGAACTGGAAGAAAAACGCATACAATCTATTCCCGTCTGGAAGCGACAACTCTTGATGAAGAAAGAAGATAATACCAAGCCATCGTAAGTGTCAGTTTACCTTCACTATTACAAGTAAACATATCGAAAAGACAATTTCCCCCCTATTTTTTGTGCACTAGAAAACCTGCCGTTATTGCTCACGTGCCGCCTGCGAAAGACCACAAACAGTTAATGAAAGAACCGGAGGTTGAGATCGAAGAAAAGCAAGTAATCTTCATCGAGGAAGAAGTTTCAAAAAAAGCCGACCATGGCAAACTCAACGAGCCTGCTTTTGTATCTCCTTGGAACGTGCGGCTTCGGAAGACCAGCAGTACGCTGAATCTGGCCGAGTAAAATTTTTCCTAATTTTTTTTTTCTTAATTTTTATTCGAAATTTCTACTCCCCACTTGTACAGTCCCGATTTGTGAGCTGGACCTAGGAAACATTCCCATGGCAGACTGCCAAACTCATAGCCTCTCTCCTATTGTGCGAAAATTGCTGTGTTATAGCGACCATTCCCGTGTTAAATTTACAATCATGTATTATGTAAATAATCTACTCGAACACAAAAGATAACATGGGATTATGGAATCATTTGCTGGCCAATGGATTCAAAGCAGCGTCGAGTGACTTACCTTTGTAAATATTTACCTACAAGAAGCTTATATACACTCTTTTGGATGGATTTGGGTAAAATGGATCGAAAGTGTCGCAAAGCTCGCTTACTACCACCGTCGACGTTTTGCTTAATGCTGAAAGCCTTTCTTTCAGCTTCCTGCGTTATCGAGATCGCCCGCAGTGCGGTTACATTAGGAAGTGTTCTGGCCAATTTTTCTCTCACGCCGTTTTTATTGGTCTCATCCACATGTCATGATTCGCCATTTAGACTCACTTACTGGCCTTGCGCCAAGGATAGTTGCTTTAGAAGTTTTCTTCTCTCGTCGAAAGTCGTTTTCGTCTTCAACCCATGGAGCCATGAGGGCTTGGCGCCAGTGGCAGCGGCATCGCACACGCATACAGTAGCTTAGCAACGTTGGCACGAGGTGGACGTTCGTGAATCAACTCGGAACCTCAGTGTCTTGATATTTTGACACCTCAAGGACAGTAAAGTGTATCACGTTCATTAGTTTTCAATCGTAAACCTATTCCGTAGACACGCAGAAGTTTGAACTCTTTGTTTGAATGTTTTGAGATGGCTCACTGGATCTTGTTGATTGTGTAAGCTGGTTACAGGTAGGTGAGTGCGTCCTTACGGTTCGATATCGTTGCTACATTTGTCTGGTAGTAGATATTTAGAATGTATATAAAATAAAGTAGATATTTTAGAAGCCTGTGTGAATGTTACGTAGGAGTTTGTTTTGAGAAGGTATGTCTTATACCCCCTAGAGACAACCTTTTATACGGTGTATATATTTGTTTATATTTATTATACCTTAGTTGGAGCTTTTTACCTTTACCTATCGCCCTGTCCCATAATGCCTGTTAGCAACCAGATTAGTGTAGAACGACACAACGAACTAAGGAATCCAATTAAAGCAACGGTGTTCTTATGTAAAACCTTGGCGATGCAAGGGAAAACAAACTTGGAACTTGAACTCCAGACCGAATAAGACACTGCTGCTCGTTTTCTCTCTCTTTCCCTAAAAAAATAGAAAAACGAAACAAGTCAGTACTTATGGTGCTGTAAGTTCATTTCTGCCGGTCTACTTTGGCCAGAAGATGCCCTAATCTAAATCGTAATTCACTTGTACTACGTCTGGAGAGAAAATAAGGCCTAGTAGAACAAAGCGAGGATATATTTAAGCCAAGGTTTGGTAGACCTTTTTCTCAGGACACATATTATTATACGAAAGAAAAGAACGGGGATATTTTTAGCAGTGGTATATAACTGCGCCCTAAAAACTACAACAGTTTCACCCTTGTTGCTGCTGTATGCTACGACAAATTATGATTCTCATAATGCTGTAGCGTGCCGGGCCTTTGATGCACATCATGTTCCCTCAAACGCTGGATCAATAAGATATATCTAAGAGCTCGACCCCCACAAGCAAACTCCAATTTGCCCGAAACCCAGCATTGCATATAGAAATGGAAATTATGCGTGGCGAAAATTCCTGGTCCTATTAAGTCCTGCAAACATTAGAGGAGTAATCGACGGACTTATTCCGTCAATACATATCAGTAGTAATAAACAAGCCGTCTTGGCATACTATCCAGGAAACATTTCCTGGCTGTGCAGCGTGCTTTTGTCGTGACGGCACCATTCGTCAAAACGCTATAAGAGGGCCAGTTTGTTTTCCATACCGCAGATTTTGTCTCTGATTCCGGGAAATCACTAACCATGCAAATGTTACTGATCCTACTGCACTTCGTGATCGAGAATTCTCTGCATGAAGTGGAATGTTGGGCTAGGCAACTGCAATGCGCAACTCTCTTGCCGGGACTTTTTCTCGAGCTTCTTGCCGTGGCTTGCTTGCTAAGTTGGTGATTTTTCGGGCTCTTTACACGTTTACAGAGTATCGCCTGAAACGCTATAACTTGTTTTCCCCATGGATGCGACGAGCTCATGCACGTCTAGCGCATTTGGGAAGAACGACACTCCAATTACCTTTCCGTAGAGCTATTTAAAATATTCATGGCCCGTCCCTTTCCAAATTTTCTCCTCCCTGCAGCTGCGTAGAAAACTTGTATTTCATTTCAAAGTGTGCTCTCAAAATACCAAAATAAGTTATCTTTTCAATTATGCATTGGGGTAAACGTTGAACGTCATGAAACCATAAAACTAGTTTCCATTTCTCCCACATGGGGTTGGATGGGAAATGGAATATTCATGAAAGGGACACGATGACCGAATATGAATGAATGTGTTTTTGTTCTGCAAAAAGTGTCGCTTGGGTAATTCAAGGTGTCGTAGCTATTCCCTAACAAGCTTTACTCGAAGATCAAGTGTATTTTTCGCGTGAAAATATGACAAAAAAAGGGAAACTGAAACCTACAAAGGAGCACATTATCGCATCGCGTTAGACGCGCTTGCCATACCCAGAAATACACTAGGTATATTCACTTACTCTTCATTTTCAGCTCGTGTGTGGGACTGACGAATCCGTACATTTTGGTCATTTGGGCGGGAGTCAGAAAAATGCGTCGCCTTGATGCGGTCCTGTGTATGTGTGTATATGTGTGGTTTTTGGCTCGTACGCCGCAAGGAAACTGAAAGGCAAAAACCTAGAGCCAGGGAGTCCCAAAAGAGCCAAAGCCAACACACTGGCCTGCTTATGTAGAAGTGGACAAATGTGGGGTGCGTGTGTTTGGTGGCGGCTAAAAGTGGTTGCACCTCTATGGAGAAACAGCAGGCGTTTATTTCAGGCTTAAGGATCGCTTTTCTTCCAAGGGATTTACTTAAGCCAATGAGTTCGAAAATTTAATCTAAAATATTGGAGGCGTATTCTCCGAGTAAAAGGCTTTTTGGGGTCCGTTCAAGTCTTTTTCACTTTTGTTTCAAGTTAGTGTGTTCAGAAAACTTTGGTGCCATCTCTCAGCGTGGAGTGTTGGATACCGTCTATCGTCTTTTAATTATGTCACCAAGTATCTAATGTTTGGGGTTATCTCATTTTCTAGGGTGGCTATCTCTTAGAGGACTGGCTCCCCCGTTAGAGGAACGCGTTCCATTACGGGGTTGACTCATTCTGGCTCATCAATTCTGGTACGCGTCACCGCCCGCGGCACACGGGGTGGGTGCCGCCAAAGGGGCCGCGGAGCAAGCCCATGTGCAAGCCACGGCCGTTGCCCAAGCCAATGCCAATATTCAAGCCTACAATACCGAACGTGCAGGCGCAGGGATGGATGAACGTGCTTCACAGTGGTAAGAGCACCAACAAGTTGACGGACGTAACAAAAAACTGAAAGAGGTCGTCGAAAAACAATCTGAAATTAATAGGAAAACGCTGGCTCGTGCCTTCCTGTCCACGCTAATGGGCGGCGAAGGCGGGGACATTTTGAAGGTGATCTTCCTCCAACACTGTTGAACGTCGACAAGGAATGACTGAACTGTCAAGCAAGATTCCAACAGATTCCGTCGTACTTTTTGAGCTACTTCGCCAACAAATGAGGCCTCTTCATGGTATCGTCTATTTCGTCGTGTTTCACAAGCCAAGAGTCCTTGTGGCTACGGCTTTGCCATTAGCGATAGCGCTTGACGCCAATATTAACAAAAGACTCGTTAACTTGAGTATCGGTATTTTTTTCATGTCGTCTTTTTACGTATCTTTTTTTTCGACCCCTTAAAATGTTTCTGTTTGCCAAGAAACAGAGACAATCTGAGAAGACGTACTATAGCGCTTCTCATGCTTGTCTTGTTACTTAACCCAAGTTCGGCCTGGTGGCTTTCCATAAAGCATAGCACCTGGAGCTATGCCCACTGAGGTCTATTTCCAACTTGACGTAGATACACTTGGTCAGAATCTGTTCAGCAGAAAAAAAAGAAAAAATCGACGTTTTATTTTTATTTCAGAGAACAAAAACTGCTCCTCCCGAGATGTGTCGTCCTGATGTTCGTATATGACTTGTTTGGCTTTCACGTTCCTTCTTTGAAGCCATTTCGTCCTGTCGGATACTTGTATGTCGTTCTTCTATGCCATATCTCCTGTCATTTACGACTTCCCCAAATCGCGAAACAGTCTGTTTTTTCATCCGTGAACAAAGAGCTGCAAGCTGCAAGCAGGGTTTCAACGTTTGTCAATAACGGTCCTTTTAATGTTGGAACTTTTCGAACGTTTCGAATTTTTGAACGAATTTTCGAACATTTCGAACGTTTTCGAATTTTTGAACAACAAGGTCCTTGTAAAGTTGGAACTTTTCGAACGTTTTTGAACAACAATCAAATTCCGCCTATAGTCAGCTTGAGAGATAAAAGAAAAAAGAAAATCGTTCGTGCCTTTCCAGTTGTATTTAGTGGGTCGTAGTAATGTTGTGTTTCTGGCAAGCTTACCACAGCTGAAGCAGGCTTTTGAAGATCCTTGGGTCCGGGTTTGAATTTGATAATCCAAGTCACATGTTTGTGACCCTTTTTTTCGCGTGGTTTTGGGTGAGCCAGCGCGATACCTAAAAGAAAAACAAAGAAAATGAATGTAAATCAAGTCCCTGGTATTTTAAACTGCTGGCGAAGACTGACGTGCGTTCACAAAAAGAACTCGGTTTAGCTTGTGTGACCTAAGGTCACGTGACGTCCGCTTTTACAGCCGTCCATACACATGGAGGCACACGCCGACTCCGCTCTCCGCTGCATGTCGTCTGCACGGTGTCCATGGTAGCAAAGTCGATTGACAGACGGTGCCGACCACGAGTCTGCCCCGCGCCGTTCTTTTGCAGCCATTCCTATATATGTGGGACTGGAATCAAAGAACCGTTTTCAATGTTAGTGCTTACAGAGCGGGAAAGTTGAACCTAACGCAGTGAGCTAGGAGAATAAGTGAATTAAAAATGAAACTATAAGACGCCTTCTTGCGCAGGAGCATCAGCTTAGTACGGTGACATACCCGATTATTTTTCCACCCGAATTTCCATCCCCCCAGCAACCGACCACTCTTATCCCAAGTGTCTCGTGTACTCTTGTCTGAGCTTTAGAGAAACAGAAAAGAAGAAAAAATTGTTTTTCTGGTCTTTTCCTCTACCCAAGTTCTACCAAAGTCAAGACTAATTGATTATCCCTCTGTCCCACACAACCACAAACATTAGTAACCTTCCTGCTCCGTGCCACTGCTGCTGTTTTCTTGCTATAGTCTAATACGTACTGTACGGTGGTGATCGACATGTGCGCTTGCTTGAAAGGTTACGGTACTTTGGATAACGTCGTCTCGCCGTTCCGGTACGAGACAAAAGCGAAGCCAGAAAAAACACACGTGTGCTGCTGCTTCTTTGAGAATTATTATTGTGTTACTGAGTTTTTTGGGTTCGCCAGTGCTTCTCTTTCTTGGTGCCCTAGTTTTAAATCAACATCCCCACGTTTATTTTGGGACATGCAGGGCGAAAATGATACTTGGCACCGCATTGCGGAGTCGTCATCGATGCACATTTTTGTTGCGAATGCCAAGGTCCAGCGTGAGTACTGTACAGTGTACTATCAAAGTAGGTCTCGTGTCCTCCCCCCTAAAAGAATAGAAGGGGGATCGGCTAGATAGTACTATTAAGGGGGGTGAAAGTCGCTCAGTCCAAAAAACACGCATAGGAACATGGCTTGGGGTTGCATGTCTTGGCGTAAAGGAACAGTAGATTGCTGTAGGGAAAGTCTTGTTTGTCGTACCGCGAAAATTCATCGATTTTGTTTGTTTTGTGTACCCAGCTATAGTCCAAGTCGAAGCTGCATTTGTTGGCCAGTCCTCATTCTCATTATCGACCTAAGTTTTGCTACTTAGGGAGACCCAAGGAATGACATTACGTTAGCTTTAGGCTTAGTGTCTCTTTTGGTGTCTGAAATGAGTAGAAATGTATTATAGTAAGTGTCATTTCTGGTGTTGTTGTGTTTCAGGAGTCGCGCTCCGATGGCGAGTCTTGACTGCATGGAAGATGTGCAGACGACACCCCATCAAGATACTCCCCCTTCCTTAACTATAGCCAAAGAGAAAGAGAAAGACGACACGCTTTCACCAGGTAATTAATAAAAGAAAGTGCACGACACAGCATCCATATGTCAACGTGCTCTGCCTGGCATTGCGTCTCGTAGGCTAATGCGGAGAAAACTGTTGGTATGTTTTAGGTATTCCTACACTAGTCCGCTCATTTAGTCGACAGTCGACGCCCACGCCTGGCTTACGCTATCGTAATTTGGGTAAAAGTGGTTTACGAGTGTCGAACATTGGGTTGGGTAAGAATTTTGAGACAATTCCTGGCATGTTCCTTACTTTACCGGAGTGGCTATTTGAGCGTTTCGTGTGTCGTCTGCATGTCGTTTTCTTACTTACTTCTGTCCCAAAGGTCAGGGGGTTACTATAGTGCCGTATTGATTTTTGTTTATGCAAAAGGCATGTCTGAAAAGGGTTTTAGGGCACGAAGAAACAAGATTTCCCACCGAATTTTTAATAACGCTCTCCACCGCTTCCTTTTTTCCCTCTAATTTTTCTCTGTTGTAAAATTCCCCGACAGGAACATGGGTTACCTTTAGTAATCAAGTCACTGAAGATCAAGCCGACGAGATTGTAAATATGGCGTATGAAAGTGGCGTTAATGTATTTGATTTATCTGACGCTTATTGCGGCCCGAGAGCCGAGCTTCAATTGGGTAGAATACTCAAACAGCGAGGTTGGAGACGGTCGTCCTACGTGATTGTGACCAAGGTGTACTGGAGTTACAAGTACGGGCCAATTACTTTTGGCGTAATTTCATTTTTCATTATTTTCCGAATTTTAAGGGCGGATGAACGAGGGTTATCTCGCAAGCATATTATTGAATCGATCAAAAACTCCCTGGAACGTCTGCAACTCGAGTACGTCGATGTCGTGCTGCTTCACCGCGCTGATCCCATGTGTCCTATGGAAGGTACAGTACTTTTTTAAAAAAAGCGACCCCAACAAAACCATACCGTCTAATGGCCCGCAACTGTGTGTCTGGGAACAGCACTACGAAACAGCATTGGGGCTATTCGCACGGCCATTCGCAGCACTGTTTCCAGACACGCCGTTGCGGGCCATTAGGACAGTATGGTTTGTTGGGGTTGTTTTGGTTTTCAAGTTCTGGACCAACTTGGTTATTTTATAGCGTTTTTCCTTGGGAAAACTGGTGCAGCACTTTTTGCACTGAATGCCACAAAATTGTGTTGTGCCGCAGAATTGTGTGTTGCAACAGTGAATTTGTGGCACTCAGTGCCAAAAAGTGTTGCACCAGGTTCCCAAGGAAAAACGCTATTACTTATTACATCTCCGTAACTCGTTAATATGCTGGTACTTACGGGTACAGAGGTGGTAAGGACCATGCAACACGTGCTAAGCCAAGGCTGGGTAATGTACTGGGGGACGTCGCGGTGGACTGCAGTGGAAATTTCCGAAGCGTACAATAATTGTCGTCAATTCAATTGCATCACCCCCATCTGCGAGCAAACCGAGTACCATTTTCTCTGTCGGGATAAAGTGGAACTTTCCTTGCCTGAAACCTACAACAAGATTGGTAAGTTAATGACTAAAGCTTCCCCTTGTCTCACTCCATTGGGTGTTTCTTTTCGGTTTCCTTTTTTTTAACCCTCGCTACACCGCCTTATGATCAATATCCAAGCAGGAGTAGGATTAATGGCCTGGTCCCCTTTAACTATGGGTTTTATGATGGGCAAATTGGAAGACGGAGTGCCTGGCTTTACACGAGCTTCGTTCAGGGTATACGTTTTACGTCGCCTAAGGCTAAGCAGAAAGGTTGAGATGAATATATATTATATTTCTTATTTCGCAGCACAAGTATTCTTCGCTGAGCTGGACAGAGGATGACTCGGGATCGACAAAAGAAGTATTACTTTCGTGGAACTGCAGAAAAAGCTTATTGTCTTTTTATGCCTGATTCGATATTCAGTGATGTTTTTATCTCTGCTTTTTTTAGAACCCTCCGTGGAATGCGAATGCCGGCCGTTCTTGCCCTGACGATAACCGACGCCATGCGTCCAAGTTGCGGGAAATTTCTGCGCTGGCGGATCGATTGCACTGCACTCCAGCACAGTTAGCCATTGCCTGGGGATTAAAGAACGACCAGGTTCACTGTCTTCTCATTGGGGCAGCCTCCATAGAACAGCTTTATGAGAACCTGCAAGCCTTACAGGTAATGAGAAAAAAAACGAAATAGACTCCACATATGCGCGGGGGAGTGGACTTGGTTGCTTTTATTTGATCTGTCTGTCTTTCCCACGGTTTTTTATAGCTGGTGCCCAAGTTAACGACCGCCGTTTTACTGGAAATTGAACGGGTATTGGAGAACAAACCTGTGCGCCCTCCCATGGTATCGACTTTGGCGTTAAGGTGACAATCACCTGGGGCGAGAGCCTCATCAGACTCGGAGCCCAATTGCACCCCAGCAAGGGGACCACTCGCTCCCATGGAGGAAACTCTCGGCAGTGATGTTAGCGTAGACACAGAACAACTCACGCCTGATCCCAAAAAAGGCGAACCTACTGGCTTTGATAAATTTTGCGTCATCTTATAAAAAGACAAAAAAAAAGGACAAAAAAAGAAGCCGCCAATTTTCCGTCTCTTCTAGTCATTTTTTCCAACTAAAAGTGAAGTCAAGTTTCTATAGTCCCAGAAATTTCAGCAAGTCAAGACAAAAAGGCCAACGTGCTAAGACTGTCAAAAAGGTCGTGATCGATTTTTTATGTTGCGGATGGTTTGTTTACCTGGCGCGTGCCTGCTTTTTCGCAATCGTCCACAGCCTTGCTACAATTTTTGGGACGTTCTAGAATAAACTAAAAGAAAAAGACGCCTCTCCTAAAAAAATTTACAAAATTTCAAAAATGCGTTAGAAAATTTAGCGTAGCGGTTGTGCTCCGTGCGCGCCACTCTTTCTCAATTCACTTACGTCCGTATTCTTCGTCCCTAACTCAAAGTTATTCTAGTGTAATAATCGAACTCGAGCCCTAGTCCATTACTCCTCTTCAATAAAATTAGTATTTTGCCTTCCTGGGACAACGAAATACGGAAAGTTGATTGTGATTGTAAAACAAAAGCTTCGCTTATGATCAGCAACATTAGGTCCCGGTAGGAACCACGTCTTTTGGTATCCTTTACCGTATAGTTAGCCTTGGCCCTTACTTGACTGTAAATAATACGAGTGAGCACAGGCGCAAGTATGGTTGCCACCGTCATGATCGTCACACATGATAAAAGGCTCGTCATGCTCCTATGCTGGTATGCCGAGTTCTCGTGTCAAGAAGTGCAATACACGTTTAACGTCCCAATTTTCGGTTCAACGCCATTTCGAAATTCGCAGCCATGTCCCCAAAGCTGCAACGAGCGCGCTCGCAATGTCGCGGCGCCGCTCGAAAGCACTGAGCGCGTGCGCTCGTACAGTGGCGCCATCTAGTAGCGAAAATTTAAAACATGTAACCAAAACAACGATGCGTCGCTTGGTCGTTTCCTCATGTTAGCGTGCATTCGTGTTAACTGTACACATAATAATTGCCTATCATAATTATTATTATTATAACATGACATTTATAAGTTTTGCTAAACTAAGACGCAGATTCGCTTTATAGTAGTTTGCGCTTCCACTCACCAGATTGCAGTATTGAAAGAGCGGAAGCGCGCTCCTTTTTTAAATTGTAAGCGAAAGAGTGAGCGCGCTCGCAAAAATCAGTAAAGAGCGCGCTCGCAAAAAAAGAGCGAGTTGCAGCTCTGCATGTCCCGATAGCTCCAATATGTATTAGTTATATTTATATATGTTTCCTCGTAATTTGGTACACGATATGTTCAAAATCTATTGGCAATTCTTTCAGCCAAGCTCTAAATTTTTTCAGTACGCTGTACAACAATTTACAAACCTTATAAGTTCAAAGAGCTTTTATGGGACAAATCATGTAAACTCGCAACATTTCAAACAAAAGTAACGCAACAGGGCTAACAAGTGCACAATATAACTACGTGCTAAGGTTTACATCCGCATTCGGTTGCCCCCCTTAAGGCATTTTTTGACAAATCCCCAAATTCCAGCTACAAATGGCAAATGGCACTCCAAAACGTGTCTCCTTGAGCAGAGAATTTCTCTCGCTGTACCTTAAACCAGTGCCGCGCCACCTCAGCTTTGTTTTTTTGGAAGGAAAGGTGCAAACACATGAAAGTTTTTTCGTTGATTCTTGATTAGGTGTAGTTAAAAAGAAGCGTTACATACTCCCCCAACTTATTGTGCTTTTGCTTTCTCCCCCAAGAAAAAAGACGGTCCTGTACTGCTTCCTCATTTCCCGTGGCTATGACACATTCATCACAGTTTTGTCTGCTAGCACCTAGCTATACTTTCACCTAATCGGGGTTTCAACAATCCGATGCATTGGTGGCCCACATCTTGTTTCCTATCTGCATGTGGGTGAGGTTCGGGGGCTGCGGAGCTTGGGCGCGCCTTTGACTTTGATTCACGGCTAGACAGAAACACAAAGAAGCTGCACAGTTTTCCGAAGGAACCTAACTTTCAAAATTTACCAATTTGACTGGGATACGCTTTCCCTACTCCACTAAAGGGCTCGGGGGCCGTCAATTGACTAACGGGTCGAAACATGGTACCAAATCTTCTTTCCATTTCATCTGTTAACAGAATATTTGTTATATTATCTCGTTATGTTAACAGAATATTGAACATTTTTGTTATATTTATTTTGATGTTAACGTTTTTGAATATTTAATATGTTTGTTAGGTTAACAGAATATTTGTTGAGCACAACGCAGGGTCCTAACCACTAGACACTAGACGATCACGGCCATTTTATTAATAATATTATAAAATATTATAAAATAATAATAATATTATAAATAATAATATAATATTATAAAATATTTGTTATATTATCTTACTCGGATCGGAGACATTACCTAGGACAATGGACTGTTTCCTTAACGAAGAATCACGGGGCGGGACTGTGGGTGGACCAATGATCGCTCCGTCCATCTACAGGAAAATGCAAGGTTAATGCTCTGTCGAATGTTTGAAAATAGTCTACCATGGCTAGAGGTACAGGAGGCGGAGGAGCAGGCGTAGCTCGATGCCGGAGATGAACCATTGAGGACGACAGGGGTGGTTGGGGCGGAGCCACGTTAGGTGGAGGTGGAGGCGGAGGAGCTGTGCCCGGATGAGGCGGAATCTGACGCAAAGGTGGCGGAGGAGGTGGCCGCTCATTAGGACGACTACCGACTACAGTCGTTATAGACCTTCCAGCGGTCATGCCCCCCATTAAAGGCGGAGGAACTCGAGGCAAAGTGGCATGTCCTTCACGCGGAGGATGGGGGCGCGGGTACTGTCCTGCAGCTTCCAAGAAGGGCGAACTGCTCGCTTTGGTAAGCCCCGTTTCACCAGACGGATTCGCTAACCCGGTCTGTGAATGCAAATGACTGGAATTGGGCGGCCCGGCAGACGACGGCGACCGATTCGGCATCGGCGGTGCAGGGGCCGGTTTCATGCCCAGCCTTACGCTTTGGGAGCGTCCTACACTAGGCGGACGCCCATTGGGTAACACTGGCGGTGAAGAAGGCAGGGAAAAGTTACTCGGCGACGATGCTATGGAAGGCGATTTCGGAGGAAGCAGAGGCTTGCTGGCTTGAGAGGGCGGGCAAGGTCTGGTGATAGGACTGGTAGGACTCGCTGCTAGAGTAGGAGGTCGGGGAGCCAAGTTGGGCTTCCTCGGCACGGAGGCCAGGTTGGGTTTGTTGGGCAAAGGCGGATTTGGCAATGATTCAGTTCTAGTATACTCCCCCTATACAATAAAATAGAATTTTTAAAAAATATTTTAATTAAATATTAAATATTATATATTATATTATTATATATTATATATTAAATAT
>JAGJRP010001391.1:0-16316 GCA_022832235.1 Lepidurus couesii
TCGTCTTGTGTATGTATAGCATCGCATTAGCTTAGATAAGTGCATTTACAAATTGTAGTCAAATAGGGCTGATATTCTTAATAGGAAACTGCATTTCTGATTTTCTCATGTAAAGTAATAAAATACTATACTCGGCACTTCTTAGATGCCCTGCAATGAATATGCAAAACATACATTCGTTTAAATTGTTTACCTCTACGTGATTACGTCAAGAAATGCTATAGAGCAATGCCCTTAGAATTGCACATGACATATGAGTTGCACATATGACATATGGCTTTTAATACAGGGAAAGCTGGTTAAAAAGTTCAAGCTTTCTAATTAAAGATAGGGTTCTCAAACCGGATCCCTATACTGAATTTCGCAGTCAATTAAGGGAGCTGGTCATTCAATTGAATAATCTGCTTATTTAATTGACCGGGGCAGGGGCGTCGCGAGGGGGTTTCCATTGGGGGGGTGGAGACCTTAGTTTTACCGACTGTAGTTGACGATTTTACCGACTGTATGATGCAGTCGGTAAAAACGTCAACTATTGGGGGAGTGCACCCCCCAAACCCCCCCTCGCGACGCCCCTGGACCGGGGAGTTTGGAAGCTAGGAATTTCCACCTAAGCGTACATAGTATACTGGAAATAATAGGATTGGTCAAAACGACGTAAAAGCAATGTCATTGGTCAATATATATGCAAAGTCCCTGCATATAGCAATCACTTAACCATAGTTTCGTTGCTTTACATGTGAATATTCTTTTGAAATTGATTCTACATTTATAGTATCCTAAAGTGTGATTCTAATAACTGATTAAAATACTATGAACTTTGTCATTTTTAATCGGTCCATTAAAATTTCATTATATAATGCGGCTGATTCTATCAATTAAGTGGCACCTATAGACCTATATACTGTATTTAAAAAATACACTTAGGAGACGTGCTGACCATCACCTACGCAAAACAGTTCGATAAATGAAATCAATATTCCGTGGCTTTAACTATAGACGCCTCAGATGAGAATTTCGAAGCTTATGTTTGAAAGGTACATTTAATTTTTATTTCTGCTTTTGATTTTGTACAGACAATCTAGGTATTAGCTTTACCTACGAAATTTTTTGTTTTTGTTTTTTCACTTATAGAATAGGTTCATCTAACACAAAGGCACAAGCCAAACAGCAATTCGAGCTTTTTTATGATCGTTGAAATCATTGAATGGCCAATACCACGCCAATACGAGTAGCATATACGATTGAAGTAAAAGAAAAGCTACGTAAATGCTATGCGGGCAAGTAAAATGAAGGTTCAGATCATTAAAATGCGAAAATGTGGAATGGTTAAGATGAGGTCAAGATAAAAACAACGAGTTTAGATAAAATAGCAAGAAAACTAAGAAATTCTACGAAAATGCCGACAGTCTGTTCTTTTGAGATCCCAATAAGGTATATGAACATGGTACTTGGCCCAACGCCACCATAGTATTCCTAAGAGCATTACGAAGCGTTCCGCTGGCTATTTTGCCGTATCTCACCGGACGAAGCTGAAGAGGAAGATGTAGGCGAAATGAGAGGGTTCGCTGGACTTAAAGACAGAGACGAACTACTAGAAGCAGACAAATCCAAGGCTAATTGCAAACTAAAACGCTGCATTGCAGCGTCGCGTTCAATCTCAGTTAACGTGTTGCGTCCTGCTCTGTGGTCACGAGGTACCGTATAGCTCAAGCCTATTCCGTCACTCCGTGGCCTAATTCGTACCGTAGTTTGAATCCGTTCCTGCGTGCTCAAATTGTCGCTGCTGCTACTAGCAGCTATAATGTCCGCGTAGCTGGGAGGGGGAGTGGCTTCTTCCAAGTCTATTGTTGCCCGACTTGCTACCAATGGAACTGAAGTTTGGACCAGAGTATGGATTGGCGGTTCGTTAACCTGGTTTACAGACTCTTCCTCACCTAACAAACGAGTATTCTCTGTCGGAATTTTTTGCTCTGCCTGATCAACAATGCGAATTTCAGGTGGTAGCACTGCAGGTAGCGTGGCCGAAACTGCACTCGTCTGCAAACACGGAGCGGTTGGTTCTGTAGGGAAGAATGATATCGGCGTTCCAGCTTCGGAATAAGGGGGCGGAGCTTCCCCAACCGGTGGCGTGTAAGTCGGAGGTTTCCAAAAAACATAATGTGGTGGCGGTTGTTCCCCTAAGAAGTCCACTTGATCTTGCCGATTTAAAAATGCGTTGCTGCCAGACATGTGATCTAAGGAGCCTAAGTTTGGCCCACGAGCTTCTTGACGGGTAGCTAGAAATCACAAACAAACTTTTAGCATACACCAAACACGTTAGTAGGGTCATATGCTTATACCTGCCGTACGACGTCGTTTTTTCCTCAGCCTGTGCACCAAGAAAAGCAACAAAGCTAGAGACAGGACTGCTGTTATAGCCGAGGCTACAAGACGTAAACCCATGTCGCCACCCAAAACATCCCAAAAACCGCCACCTTTACCCGCCATGTCATCCAAGCAAACAAACTCACAGCAGTTATTCCCTACTCGGAATGATTTGCAATCCTAGAATAGAAAACATCAGTAATATACAGGGTTTGACTGTATTTGACTTGGAATATATAGCTTTGACTAGTAAGGCTTACGTTTGGAGGGGCACAGAGTACGGCTTGGCACCATTTTGGTTTGCCTTTGTCGCACACGCAAACTGTGCACGAGTCCGGCCCTGGTGTGTAGTACTCTCCCACAGAAATCCATCTTCCTTTGAAATCTTCACAACGGCCTCTTCCCAGAATTCCCAGGCTGTCCAAATCTGGAGGCAACTCTGTAACTTTGTCGGGGGGCATACCAATAACCATACGCTCACCAGGCATGTTAATTTACTACAAACTGCAAAGGAACGAGAATTCTTCCCGCAGAGAAATAAAACAAAAGTTCTTCCCGCAGTAGAAAAATAAAACAACCAATAAAGTATATAGAATAGATGAACGAAAACAGAATATTCGTAATTCGATAGCTTTTTTGCACTGCGCTGCGGTGACTTTTCTTGACTGTCTGGGCACACCACAGCCTTTCGAATAGAGATTTCGAATAGAGAATGAGTGGTTTGTCCTTGGTTCTGATTGCAACAAAATTACACAAAGTTTCCTGTGGCAAGGCTCGTAAGATAAAAATTACGAGGAAAAAATGGCGTTGTGTTAATTATCACATTTCCTCAACACTGCTAACAACAAAACATTATAAAGGACTGCCCCCTTCGGCTCCCGTTCTCCTTGACAATTATTGAGACGCTTTAAGAATCGATAATAAGTGAAGGCGCGTAATATGATTCCGTCTCGTCTACTGGAAAGTCTGATAAAATAATTATTACACAAAATCACCGACTTATGACGGATGCTGTTTAAATATTAAGGGGCTTGTTTTACATTTTTACTACTGTTTTTATTTTTTCTTTGTTCGAAAGGAGCTTATATCGAGTTCATTATAAGAAATAGATCCCGAATCAAGACTCGGCGGAATTTTCCAAGGTTGCAACAAATGTGGCGCGAAGTTCAAGAAAAGTTGCTAACAAAGATTAAGATCGTAGTATGAAGAGATTTATTGCACCCGTTTCAGATAGCCAATTAAGACTTACCTTTGGCCAAGAACTTAATGTTTTTTTTATGCAAAGATACGGCCATTGCGGGAGCCCTTGATATAAGAGTAATAGCCGGAAGTAAGTGGTGAAGTTGGAAGCTAGCAAATGGCAATTTCCTGTTTCTTCTGCAAACCAAATCCCATGACTTTCACTGCCCTTCATAACCAGGCAGACACACCCTAGGGTCCCTTCGATATCTATAACTCCGCTTCACTTTACGGAGAAAATTACGATTACCTTCTTTGAATGTTGATAGAGCAACAATTTTGCTAATAGTGGGAAATGGTTGATTCGCAACTTCCATTGCTGTAAAGGTTATACCGTTTGAACATTCTTCCTTATTAGCAAACAAAAGCTGGATATCAGTGACGCAAATTAGTTCGTCTAGGCGGAAAATATTCATCAAGCCTACTGGGTGTGTTATTCCTAACCCGGAATTCGATATAAGTCGATTTCATTCGAATTTTTGGTTATACGAGATACAATATACCGTTTAGTTTGTAACTCCAAGAAAGCCGAAAACCGTCTGCAGCCAAGTAAAAGTTAGTTACGTCAGAAGGCAAGCGAACATCGTGCTGCTGCTGCCATAGCGCAAGGTTCATTTTGTCTTGGGGAACCCTATCTTGTAGTTGGACATCCACAATACTAGGAATGTTATTTAAGAAAGTTGTTAAATTGATAACTAAGTTGTTATAAAATTCACTCCGAATAACGGTCACTTCAACTTTGACCATGGTCATAGTGAAAGATAATGAATGTCGTTTTGCTGAATGCGTTGTTGAATCGTTACGGTCTCGGTTACCATGCCACCTGTCCAATCTCTCGAGTGGAAAAAGTCAAGTTCATTTTACGGCTGTATTCCATTTCAGGGTGAGGGAGAAATGCCTGCTTGCATGTATACTATAGGAGACATAAACAGTATGAACCAAGTTTCTTCGAAGAGGCTGGGATGGAGCATATCTTTAACTTAATTATCTCTCCCCATACAACGGCTCTGCAACAGTTGCACGTACACATGCTTAGCTTATGCATTTTATCACGAATACAAACCGAGGCAGGATAAAATTTAACTTCGTTAACTCCGCCTCCCGTAAGCTAAAGAAAAAGCACTATTCACAAACAACTCAATAATTCCAGGCTATATTCTTGACCACCCACATCAACTGAAACTTTTATTCTTACAATAACCCCCGGAAAAACTCTTCGCCTGTAAACTGTTCTAAATTCTTCCCAACTAATCTAATTCGCTATCATCTGGTCTGGGGCGCCGCAGATTTCGACGAGGCCTGATATCTTCGCTGTCGTCTTCCCGCTGACGTTCACGAGGAGGACGGGATTGATCACTCGTGGAGGATGAACTAGAGGCAGACGACGACGAATTCATACTACATTCAAACATACAAAGCTTAGTACATTAAAATTCAGAAATTTAAATTACCCAAATAACGAAAACAACCTTCCAAAGCCAAGACCAGAATGCTGCGATTGATTTGGCTGTTGAGCGGACGACGAGCTGGAAGAACTAGGCATGGAGCCATTTGGTAAGTCTTCGCTCAATGTTTTTCTGCATACAGGACATGTGCCGTGCTTTGTAAGAGAGTAAAGGAAGCCAATTAAGGTGTTTGATAGCAAGTTTTTCCATATAAAGCAAACTTACCAACTCCAGCCAAGGCACAATGCAGTCACTATGGTAAAGATGTTCACAAGACAATTTTCGTACGGGCTCTGCTACTTTAAAATCTTCCCAGCAAACTGAACACTGCAAATTTTTGTCTAAATCAACAACGAATTAGTAAAATTTACAAATTTTTCTGATTACGAACCAATATGTTCTTCCGTAACGTGGACAACAGGAATGGCCGAGATCTGGTCTTTTTGCATAGGTGGTGGACCTGTTCCATCCATTTGGTTTAGTAATTGGGTGATAATGGCATCCAAACCACCCCTTCCCCAAGCATAGTCCCCTGGATTACCGTACATAAACATAGGTTGAGCATTCATCGGACCTCCCAACGAATCCCAATCCATTCCCGTCAGGTTTACGATAAACTCGTGAATCATGTTTTCCAGGGGAGCCATTTGTCGGTCATCTCTTCTGTATAAGAATTAAAGTTTGAGATGATTCTTATAATTAAACAGATTAACGCTTTTCACCGCCTGCGGTAGCCGCGAGCGTTTAGGACTCCAGGTGCACCCAAAGACCTCCGACGTCTCATACTGTCTCCCAAGACAGGTCTTCCGTCGTTTTCATCAGTACTAGCTTGGCGAGATGGTCCGCTTGAGCTGTCACCAGCGCGCTGGGACGACACTTGTCCCGCGTTGGCATTTCTCATCACCCCATCCCATAAATTATGAGCTAGCTGCTTATAAAAACGGATTACAGTTAACAAAGAACAGCAGAATCGGAGGTCTAGCTTACTTCACTAAATGGTAAATCCATATCCACGTCACCATCCGCGGAATCGTCACTTGAACTTTCTACATTGTTGCTGCCAGTATTCTCCAATTCTTCAATGAATCCACTCTGACACGTCGGGCATTTGTAATCCTATGACAATAAAAAAATAACGAAAAATCTAACTAAAGTAGGCTTGAGCTATTGATAATATACTTACAGCTGAGACACGGCCAATTTCCTCATTGCATTGATGGCAATAAAATCTAGCAGATAGTGGAGGTTCAACAACAATTCCTTCTGCCATTTTTATTTTGATGATAAACTTCATAAGTACGGAACGGCGACTGGCAGTCATCGGTACGTACCCTTTTATCCGTACTGCACCTTATAAGCGCCGATTCGCAGGCAGTGCACAATTAGAACGCGGTTCGCTTTTTGCATGTGGCAACTTCCAGTACTAATAGCGAATTCAGTTGGTAGGGCCAGTGCGCCCCCAGTGCGCCACCAGCCAATCAGGACATAAGAAACTGGCACTCAGTGCCAAAAGTGCAGCACTGGCCCTACCAACTGAATTCGCTATAAGTTTAGTTGCGAAAATTAAACTTAACCGGAAAGAATCACGAGATCTAATTCTACAAGTAATTGTATTTTATAGAAAACGTAGTAAGCTATTTAAATAACTAACAGTTAACGAGATTGAAATTAACATATTTTTTTTTTACCGATTTATAATTTTAGAAATTTATCCTCAGTCGTTTGCAATATTTGATTTTCAGTTATATTACTGTACAGCTTTATCATTTATATTTTACCGTAGGGTATGAATTATAATCAGTGAAACTCAAAACTGCCTTTCTGCTATCTTCCGATTTAGTTTAATAGCCAACCGGGTGTAGCGTTTGTGTTTCTTGGGAGTTGGACTAGCCATGGGAGTATGCCACTTCTGCCGGAAAACTCTCTCCAGGCAGAGAAGCTATAAACACGAGGCATCCACCGTTTATGAGTCAGAAGGTATACCATTCTCCATGAGAGAGTTTCTCTAACCTAACCAACCAATGTAAATTGGGCCTTGGTAACTCGGGTTGTGGCAAGCGACCGATCACGAAGCTTCGCCCTGTATCCTTCTCCGTTTGCCAATTTTATTTATAATTGGTAAGCTCCAACTATTTTCTAATCATTTGCCCGCGACTGCATTCGTGTATAGCGGAGCATCTGCCTAAGAACTTAGTAATTATTAAAATGCCAACTTTCTTGCAAAGGCTTTTGTCGTGTGCAACTTCCTTTGAAAGGCGGCAGACACATTTTTATATTATTATGTCATAATGACGTACTTTATGGACTTTTAGCGAGGTTTGAAGAATTAGCCGCTGCTATATTTTATGTCTTTCTCTGTTCTCAAACTTTCCAAACAAATGCTAGTTGTAACATACACGGATGTCCGGCTTGTCCTCGGTCAGTCGAAGTCGATCGAGGTCAGTGGGTTCGTGGTTGATTCGCGGTCGGTCGAGGTCAGTGGTGAGTCAGAGGTGAGTCATCAGGTTTAAGGAAAATCTGGCAACGTAGTACTTTCGTATGACATCGAAGTCAATATAAGCTCTTGTCTGTTCGTTATTGTTTGGACTGGTTTCCTGTCCATACTGAATATTTTTGCCTTGCGCTCAGCCCAAACTTTATGGGCGCTGACCCTGCTTTTCTACCGGTACCCTTGGTGGGTTCCGCAGGGTCAATGTGGCAACGCCAACCAATGATATCGTGTATCCACAATTTTTACCCGTTTTCTTGTTTTCCCGTATTTTTACCAAATGTTTCTTGTTAGGTTAAGTTTAATCTATCATTAGTTTTATCCACTTATTAATTGGGGCTTTTTACACCGACTTTTTTACAGTTTTTCCCATCGTAATCTCGTAATATAAGCATGGTTGTATGCATTTCGCGTTATGTGCGTTTCGCCGTTCGCGTTTTAGCCATGAATTGCTTATACACAACTTCAAAACAATGGCAACAACTGAAGAACAAGAAGTTTGTAACAATTACAGCGAACGTTCACAGTTAGATGAACTACATGAAACAATAGAACTGCTTAATGGCGGGGCCGGGGAGTCTTCCACAACATTACGGAGCTTGGACCAAAATGCAACCTTGAATTTGATTGCCAAAAGTTCAAATGCACTGCCCTGTCCCAGTGGCAGTTCACCCGTCAAGCCAAACAAAACTACAACTTTAGACAAGGTACTGCTTAAGATAATGAAATTAATGTAGTAAGAAAGAAATGTCACAACGTTGTTCCATTTTACAGCTGCAGAAATCGGAGAAAAAAGCAGTTTCGAGATCTTCTGTCAATGTGTCCAGCCATCGTACACCCAAAAAGTCCAGGAAGGGCGTGAAGGATTGCGAATCTATTTCTCCTAGTAAGCGAAAGCGTTCGGATTCCATGTTACCAAAGAAAATTCCCCGAAAGCTGCGTGCCGTTTCACCCATTTCGGAAGACGTCGCCCGCCAATGCCGCGAAA
The DNA here is from genome assembly GCA_022832235.1 of Lepidurus couesii. Lineage (NCBI taxonomy): Eukaryota > Metazoa > Arthropoda > Branchiopoda > Notostraca > Triopsidae > Lepidurus > Lepidurus couesii. The sequence goes on from JAGJRP010001391.1 coordinate 8,525, forward strand.
CTGACATAGACGCAGCCTTGGACGAAAAGGCGACTAAGAAAGGCCTGAACGCCGTTAACGTAAAGAACCTGATTAAAGTAGGTTCATATAACTATTTTGGGGTCATTATTCGTCTATATACGTCTTTTATGAATTATTATAGAATATTTTAACTCATGAAAGCGTTGTTCGTTTGGTTAAAAATGCTATGGAGGACAAATCGACAGGTGAAGAAGACTTGCTGGAATATGCGTATAGGCTAACAAGATCAAAAACCAAAACTAGGTAAAGAATTAAACTGAGCCAATGAATTTATTTCCAATTTTGGTGTCGTTTGTTTAGTTGTACTAGTTCACGAGCTCAATCAACACTTCCTCCAAGTTCACCGTCGTCAACAGCTTGCCTAATGGCCCTAGACCTATCAGAAGATTCCAGCGGAGAGGAGTATCAACCGGGAGAAGATAGCCATGAAGATGTAAATCTATACTTTTGGTTTAGGTTATTTCTAACTATTTCTTGTTAAGAGTGACGATGACAGTGTAATGTCACCACAAGTTGTAAGCGGCATAGGTTCGCCTTCAACTCCAAGCACGTCCGGAACTCCAAGTACAAATGCCTCGAAAGATGAACGGAAAGGGACGCCATGCTCACCTCAATCTGGCACATTCAAACGACCTCAGAGTTTGCACAAGAAAGCTTTAAATTTTGACGAGGAAGGGGTAGACAAAATTGGGTTGAGGACCCGGTCCAGGTTACATCTGAAAGATACACCTCTTGAGCAAATAGAAGCCTCTTTTGTGCCACCCGACATTACTTTGGATATGTACGACATGGAATGTGATGATGAAGACTGGAAGAATTTCTTACGCGAGTTCGCCCTCCCTTCAAGTACGAATAACTTCGTTATAATTCCTCGTACAATGTATAGTCGTACTTACTGCGAGATATTATTCCAGGATTTGAAACAAACGAGGCAGTTGACGATGAAGAAGCGGATCCAGAGTATAATATACTTGAGGACGAAGAAGAGCCAGGTAACTTGACGTTTACTAATGCATTTAAAGACTGTAATTTAAAAAATAGTTTATACCTTCTAATTTGCGTACTTACTTGTTTAGATCATGAGGAGTTAAGAAAGGATCGTGCTGTTCAGATTTCTAAGACAGAAGTACAGCAGTTAATATCGGAATTAGTCCAAGATATGGAGTCCAGTGACGATGAAGGGGAGCACAGCATTCCACCAACTCTTCCTACTTTTTTCCAAGAAATTCCTCCAGTGGACGTCTCTCCCGCAAAGAGTGTTCCTGCTGCCCTTAGTCCCGTAGTTTCTGAGCATGTAACGTCTCTAGTGCCTGTAGTGTCTGAAAAGGAAGCAACGCAAAACGTTCCGTCTCATTTTCCTGTAGCGGTTAGTATAGAAGAACACGTGATAATCCGCAATATTGAACAAGAGGAAGAGGAGCGAATATTTCGGTTACGCTTAGAAGAGCAGATGCGGAAGCATGTGCAGTTGCTCACCCAAATACACATGATTAGTGTTCAACAACCCGAATTGACTGATTCCACAAGGCAATTCAAAGATATGCTGGTAAGATGAGTATTTACGTGTATTTACTTGCGAATTATGTATTATTTTTCTTCTGTAGGATAATTTGGATGTCGTTCTGAAGACTCAGGCTAAACAGCAACCATTGCAGGTATGCAACCTTCCTGAAGCGATTGTCTTGACTGAAACATGGGAAAAGCACGTCAAGTTTCATCCCGACTACAAGTATCGGAAACAGCTGGAAGGCAAGAAGATGTGAGTTGCTTATTATAACTAAATTCCCAGAGAAGCTCACGCTTCGGTTTTACAGGAATGCTCGTACGCCGTTGCGGATGGGTTTGGAGTTTCGGAAGGATTTAGTAACCATGATGCGCCAAAGCCGAGTCTTTTTGTATCCCGAATTATTGCCTTCATCTCCGTATTTCCGATTACCCGAAAACCTTCCAGACGCTTCGATAGGTTCTCCGGTGGAAGATCAGCTTTTAGCGATGGGCTTGGAGAGGTTCCATGCTGAAATCGAAAAAACGTACCGACACTGGGGCGTAGCTGTTGTTAAACACGAATTAGTTAAGGCTATTCAAGTAAATTGCATGCCCTGGACAGGGATTAAGAAATTGGAGGCCAGAATAGACAGACTACGAAGACCCAAAATCAAACAAGGGAACCCTGTACAGTACTACTTTATGTACGGTAAAGCTCCTGACGTGGATCAAACCCTGCATCCGTTTGATCCAGCACGAAAGCTAGAAGATGTACCGGGCGAACTTTTGCCTGCACGCTGGCAAGGTTTGCTGGGTCCAACCTTTAACCCAGTTCCACCTGTAGATTCTCCGATTCTGCGCACCGGGATTGCGCCGAATCGTCTCCCAATCCAAAAGGGCAAAAAACGTAGCAAAGTGAAAGGCGTCGCCAAAACAGCAAACCCTGTAGTTTCGCCTATTGGAACAGCAGCGAACGAAAATATCATTGTCGTTTTATCAAATCAACCTTACCAAAAGTACGACGAAGTTGCTATACAACCATGCGAAACGAACAAAAATGATGTTACGCCAGAGCCAGTGATCTCAGAACGGAACAACGTCAGCGGTATTAACTCCACTCCCGATAAGAGTTCAAGGAGCTACGAACATGATAGAAGTCCTTTGCAACATTTGCCACAAGTTATACATACCAATATTGGTAACATCATATTAAGCATGCCGGCGCTATTTACACCCCATAAGGCCCCTGACACGCCCTTAAAAAGCCCCTTGAAGCTGATCAACTCGCCAGTTAAAAAATCACCCAAAAAGAAAAGTAGTTCCCCTAGGAAGAGACTTCGATCCCCAACAAAGCTTCCGAAAGAAGACGAGGAATTGAGGCATAATACCAGTTCTGAGACCGCTCCTAAGCCCGCCAAACGCTATGTAATGCTGAAGTCGACGGGTAAAAAAACTGCCATAGCAGGGAATGTGTGGGTACTCCCTGAACGCGAAACTTCTTGCATTAGATCTATTGAAGAGCTCGAAGCAAAACTCTCTGTAGAGCCCGTCACTTCAACACCGTTCAAGATGGCTGTGCCCCGACCGTTCAAGCAAGACATAACGAATCGTGACGAAGCCGAGTCGGATACGTCCGAGGATGAAACACCTTGTAGTCTTCGCATCGCTGAATCGTTTCACTGTCATGTCAAATCTCCTATGAATGTACCTGATAGCAGTCGTTATTCAAACGAAGAGAGTTCAGATGACGAAGCACCTCCTGTTTTGATAGATTTGACAGAAGTAGCTAGTGTCTTAGTTACCGATACTGACAAAGGAAAACAAGCTGCCAACGGGAACAACGAAAGTAATACTTCCCCTAAAGTGTCTTCGTCATCTGCTGAAGCAAGCTCGGTACCAAGTGGAGGCGGAGCTAACAGCGGAACTGTTAGCTCCGCCTCCACCAACTCGGGAGGCGGTGGTGGTAGCGGTTCAGGCGGAAATGAAGACGGAGATCATCCTCATCGTAATACGATTCCAGATGACAAAACTGACGGCGAAGAGACAGATAAAGGAGAACGCGAGGACGACAAAATGGACAACCAAGCCGATTTGGATGCGTTCATGCAGGCGTCGGTGACCATTAAGCCCAAACGCAGGAGTCGGGGTACGAAACAGCAGCGGAAGCAACTCAAGGAAGAAAAGATGACACGGGGCGTTATTTCAACGTTTGAAGCACAGTCCCCTGTTCGGGCCGAAGCGGATAAGGGCGCTTTTGCAGAAAAATACTTCCGTGACGTTCGAGAAGCTTTGGAAACAGCCGAGACAGATAATTACCGGCGCTTTGTATTGACACTAGCTCAAGTGCAACATACTGGGTTCGATGCCGTCAAAGTTTATGAAGAACTGAAGGAGATACTCAAGAACCATCCACTGCTACTCGAAGAATTTGTTGGTTTTTTAACACCGCTAGAAGCCGTACAAATAGGGAAGCAGTTTGAGCACTTTATGATCACCAAAATGAGAGATTTTTTCGTCAAGTTACAGGTACTGAATTCGGGAAATAAGTCTTTAAAGACTTATATACTTAACTTATATAATTTAACTTACATAATTTATTAAAGGTGCAGTTTATGGATAATAAGAATCGGTTGAAGAAAGTCGTCAAGACGCTAAGTGAAGTACAGTCTCAACCAGGAGTTACTGTGGGTCAAGTCAAGGCGGCCATTTTGCCTCTGCTCAAGGGTTATCCGTATCTTGTCGATACGTTTTTGCAGTTGTTTCCAAAAGAAACACCACCTATTAAGTAACCAGAAGCGTTTGTTTATAGTTGGTGTGTATAATAGACGAGTCTGGTTTAAGTTTGTTGGAGAGTCAAGACTTTGAAGAGATTGAAATTCCTGACTCGGACAAGTCAGGAGGCAGTGATTTTGAGACCGTTACTTTACCTGATAGCGAAGATCTATACGGAACGGACAAGTGTCCGTGTAATTGTCATGAAACTCAATTGGAAGGAAAACTTCGTCAGGCGCATTGTCTTCAATGTATACAGAAGGTAGTACTATTTCGTTTGATTTTCTGGCGCTGATGCGTATAAGGTGTAATATTTTTTTTTTTAGTTTATGGAAGGGAAAGCTTCTGTCCACAACCCTAAATCCGTGAAGCCAGCTAGTGCACCTCGACCGTCTTCTACTAGTGGTACTGTGAAAAAACCGTCCCCTCGGAAACGAGTAAAAACAGCACGAACACGCAAAAAGTGAGTGAACAAGGTGGATTGTGCAGTTTAACTTGTATTATGCCTTGTAAAAATAACGAATTCATCTCAACTTTGATGAACGATAAAAAGCTGCAAGTGAATCTATATGTTAAATACGATATCTCGTACGAGCAAGTTTAAAAGGGTGTTTCCCTTACAAATTTCGAGTCTTTTCCAACATACAAATTTCTACTTTTTTAAGTAAAGACATAAGCTATTCGAGTTTTATTCATACGTCTGCAACCTCTTAATTGGCATGAAGAGGAATAACGTGCTTGGCTCCAAAAGGAGACGAATACCGAATACCAACGTCCTGAAACGCCTGTTGCGGGATCGCGAGATTATAAAGGTACAGTTTACCACGGTCTTCGCCGTGAGCGAGTGGCAGACCTGGCATTAATGTGCACTTGATTTTTAAACTGGGTAAAGGGGATGACAACGGAGGATCTAGGGCTATTATAGGGCCAGATTGGGAGTTGGCCCAGTTTATCGCCACCGTCTTGAAGGCTTGACTGGGACCGGAGTTGTTGGCTAGCATTGGGTCTTCCAGAGCGGCTATGACTAGGTCTATACGCTCTTCAGGCAAGGATTTTATAGAAGTAACTAACGCTTGTCCTGTTGCGCGGTACAGTATCAGCTCCTGGGCTACCGTAGGACAACACTGGGGATTGGGGTCAATCAAGACGATGGTTTGCACGCCCTGGGAAGCCAAGTGCCGAGCCGTGCAAATAGCACCGCTTGCTTCAGCATGCACTCCAGCCATAACACACACGTACGGCTTCTGGTGGGCGTTTTTGGGAATTAATCTGTGCACGCCTCCCACAAGCTGAATAGCCATATCGGTTGCAGCTCTAGCAGTTAGTTCTGCCCGACGCTCGCTATTTAAGCCGTAAAACTCGGCTTGCGATAATAGCTTGCTTCTCAGGGTCAGACTAACGCTAGGGATAATTAAACCGGTATCTAATCCAAGGTTCAATGAATTTTTTTTATTTTTTTTGTGGCCTGATAATTCTACTGTTCCGTACCTGTGAGGTATTCCTTCAAAGATGGTTCAGGAAACTCGATTTGGCGATATGTTGGAGGAGCAGAGCTGAGAACGTTTTCATCATACTTGTAGTTCTGTTTTGCACTATTGGGCTCAGCTAATCTTATAACATCTGGCCTTTGAGCCGCAGTTATTTCATCCATTACTGCCTATTGCATAAGAGAAAACGTAGTAGCGAAGTAACAATCAAACTATGAGCTGAAGTGTACTCGTTTGTTGAAAAGAGCCAGGTTTTTCTCGAAATCAAAATCGTCGTTAAAGTTAATTCCTTGTCCGAAGCAAGCATCGTCTCTTTCGACGCGGGTTTTGAGACGATCTCTCTTCAAAGGAGTACGGTGGCCGTCACTGCCTGTCAGATAATATTGGTTTATTACTGCCTGTTATGTTAGTGGCTACCTGACGGTGGTCTTTATACCTATTACATATTGCTGGCGTTCTTCTGTGGGTACTTTCCTAGGAGATTCTTTGGGCTGAAACCGTTGGAACGCGCCACCCTCGCTTCCAGTGCGTCCTAACTTTTTCAGGCTTATATCTGGTTGAACGTCTTGCCTCTGGAGAATGCGAATGGGTTGCTGTTCTGCAACCACTTGGGATTTAACATTAGCTTGGGAGATAATGTTCAGACCCAAAATATCACACGCGCTTTACAAAATAAGAATTTATATGAAATATTTGTCACACGGTAACTAATTTACCTTAAAGTAATTTCGTCAACCTGACAGCGCAACCCATTCCGAAAGACTTGTTTGAGTGAAATAGTTTGTTGAATGGTATCAACAGATGTGACCAAACCCTGGTAAACACCCAAAGTTTCTCCACAATCGACCGATATAGTAGAGCCGAGAAATCGGTCAGCCATTATTTAACAACTGAGTAAATGGAAAGATTTATAAGCAATTAAACAAAAAAAAGTGTTACTTTGCGTTATTGTCTGTTAATTTGTTTGCTCCATCAGCTCTCACACCTGCTATATATTAGTTCTGTTTACCGCCGTAATACACCATTGCGCAGCCGCAAACGGGCTTTCAAATTGGAATAAAGAACAGAAGTCAATTGCTAGGTTTTTAAACGTGGGTTTTTATTAAAAGTGTATCACAGAGTACATTTAAAATATGATAAATTTCACGAGTACGATTCTTTTCGGCTGGCAGTTCAAGTTTCATACGAAGAACAATAGTCTTGTGCCGTTTTTCGAAATCTCTAACTTCTGCCTCTCTAACTTCGCTAGTTTCTGACCAACTGGTTTTTAATAAATACATAAATTAGTCAGGAAAATAACCTATACAAATCTAAGTTTAATCATACCTTATTCCCAACAAAAACATTATGGAGTTCTCTGGATTTTTACTAATCTTATGGCTTTCGAATTCGGACGCTGCATCCAAAAAGCTTTGCTTGTCGTCAAAAGAAAATGTAGCTAAGATGCAATCCAAATTTTCTTGACATGCCTTAAAAATGGAAAATAAGTCATACACGGATAAAATATATGACAGACGTACGGGTACGATATGGCTGTATTTCTTGCTGCTACTTTCCCCTGCATCCCAGAACTGTAGTTTGCAAACAACAATTTTATCGGGGAGCTTAGCTGGCCAATACACATCAGTAGCCTTTATACCTAAGGTTTCCGAGGAGTACATCGTACTGCTGAAATCCAGTTGATCTGCTAAAAGTGCCACCGCAGTAGTTTTGCCCACGCCTGACTTTCCGGTCAGGAAAATTTTAAATGTGACTTGTTGAATACCGGGGATTAAGCTGGGATGCTCCAGGATTCCGAAAAGCTTGCGCTTCATTGTTGTATGATTATGGAGTTGTTTGACATAAGACATACCTTCGAGAGTATTCAGCCACTCCGTATCAATCAGGGCGAATTCTTTTCTTCTAACCTCCGTCATTTTTTTATTCCATCGTTTACCATTTAGAATGTTGCGACCCAAGTTCGATATCTGCCCGAGTTCGAGCTCGGGGAGCCCAAGTTCGTACTTGGGTAGACACTGAACTTGGGA
>JAGJRP010001392.1:0-16308 GCA_022832235.1 Lepidurus couesii
TAGGGGTTCTTCAGCCAGAACACTTATTTTGGTCTCCTCTATAACATATTTTTTTATTTTTTTGCACTTGACTCCCCCTTTAAGTTTACCTTGTCATACGCTTCAATGAGCCGCAACTTCTCTTTTACATTAAATCAATTATTTGTTCGTCGCCATTTTTATATAAACTACACGTCTAGACACAACTTAACACCGCGCCTTTGAAAATCCTACGCTTAGGTAGGGTTCTAAATTCCCTTCTTATTGTCCCAGTCAATTAAAGGATCGAACTGGGCATTCAATTGAATAACCTGCTCATTTAATTGACTGGGGAGTTGATAAGGGATTTCTCCCTAAGCGTAGTGGAAATGACAGGATTGGTAAAAACTATGTAAAAGCAATGTCATTGGTCAATTATGCAAAGTCCATGTAGCAAACACTACTGTAGATTCGTTACTGTATTTACATGTGAAGATTCTTTTGAAATCGATTCTAATATCCGAAAGTGTGATTCTAAAAACGATTAAAATGCTATGAATTTCATCACTTTGAATCAGTCCTTTACTTTGATTCCATAAAGCGAGCTGATTATCATAACCAGTGATCGCAATACGTGGCATCTACTGTACTTGAAACCGGATTGGCAACGCGCGGGGAATTACATATTACGTTTGTTGTTTATCGGGATAAAAGACCGGTTTGTTTAGAAAGTTAAGAGTGCATCTGAGTCAGCTATGTAGCTGACTCAGGTGCACGTTAATTGGTGCATAAAATAAAGTTATTTAATTCGGAAACTTGTTTTTCATTCCTATCAAAAACTTACTTTAATGTCGATACACACTTCCAAGGCTAAGAAATTATGTTTCTATTTCACGAAGATTAATTATCGGGAAACTAAGTTGCTTACCTGAGATATTTGTGTTATTTAAGGAAAGTTTGGAGCGCAAAACAGTCATAAACCCTTTGCTTTTATCCCCCGTGGACATTGGCTGGATATGAGTCGAAGGTGGGACATTGGGAACTTCGTATTGGTCATCTTCTTCTGGTTGGGGTGCGGGTTTAACAGGGAAAACTACTGGAATGTTACTGGGTATGTCGTAGATCTGTTCGTCTTCCAAATTCGAGTAAATTTCTTGCTCTTCTTCTTGCTCCCTCGACGGCAAGGGAATGGGTGTGGCTTGGTTACGAGGCGGGCCAGCAGGGGCAGGAAAAGAGGGCCAATTCATCGACTTTACGTTCGCTGGAGGCAAAGTAGGAGGTACATTGGGCTGAACGATGGGAACTTCGTAAGTTTCTCCTTCATCTTCTTCAATCTTTGGCGCTGGAATACGTTTGGGAGGTTCAGGTTTAGCTGGCATAGCTTGTTTATAGAGAAAAGAGGAAGGTCTATTCGTAAAGGAGGGGTTTTGGGGAGTTATAGGTGGTCTCGGCCTTAAGTTTAAGTTATTAGGTTGAAAAGGAGGTCGTGTCGTCACAGTAACTGGTTTAGGGGCGGGGGTTCGAGTCGCAGGAGGCGGGGCGAAGTTTCGATTCGCGATTAGGGGTTTGGCAGGTTTAGGTGGGTGTACTGGAGCCGTGTTTATGGCTTTGATGAGATTACTAATGCGTCTGTGCGGATAAAGTTAAATAAAAAGTTAATTTCCCCGATTTCATTTTAGAGGTTATGTACTTTATGTGGGTGATTTTGATGTCGCCTGCGCCGACCCAAGGCATGATTTTGTCATCTGTGAGGTTTAGAAGCGCAGTTCCATCAATTTGACGTTTTCTAAACGCTTCAGAACATTCGCCTAAGTTTGACTAAAGTGAATGGCAATTAATTAAGGAAACATTTTGAGTATATTTCAAGTACTGTTTCAAGGAGTTGGACGACTTGTGCGACGTCGAAAGTACAAATTCGCGAAACAGGAGGCAAATTGCCGAACACAATGCTTCCGCGATTGGCCATTTTGTGAAGTTCGATTGGTTCTTTGGCGTGGGAATGATTATCACAAAATTTTGCTACTTTAATGCATGTTATGGAAATATCGACAAGCAGCAGAGGCACTGGCAGCTAAAGACTAGGTTAGTTTTTTCACTTACACGTTTTGTTTAAGAAAGAAGAAGAAATGAGTTGAGGAATTATAGTCGAGTGATGCTGAAGGAATGAAGCCACGATTTGAGAATATGTATGTCATCAGGAAGTACACACCCATTATCAGATAACACATCCATGAGGAAAAAAAAAGGCTGTTGTGGTTTGTTTGCAGCGGGAACTATCGTTATCGGGAAACATCCGAGGCGTTGCCGATGTAAAAAGTGAAACCGCGAATGGCGTTAAGAACCAGAGGATGAAAGGGCCGCGAAATGGAAAACGCGAAATGAGCTTGTGAAACTGCGCGAGCAAAATCCGGCTGAAAATGTGGTAACATGCGGAACTACAACCTCAGCAAACCACATGGGGGATATGAAAGATAGATCATAAATTGTCAAAGGCAACAAGTATCGATAAGTTTACCATCATTGGGAAAATTGGACTATGGGTCCAATTTGTCGTACGTCCTTACTAAAACCTTGGTTTATTTCGATACAAACTTCGATGGCTAAGAAATTAAATTGTGTATCCCATTAAGAATAATTAAGAATAAACTAGTTTGCTTACTTGAGATATTTATCTTTTTCGGGCAAAGTTTGGAGCGCAAAACAGTCATAAATCCTTTGCTTTTTTCCTCCACGGAGACTGGCTGGATACCAGTCGAGGTTGGGATGTTGGGAACTACGTATGGGTAGTCTTCTTCCAATTGGAGTGGTGGTTTGACTGGGGAAAATCCTGTAATTTTACTGGGTATAACGTGAATCTGTTCGTAAATCACTTCGTCTTCCAAATTCAAGTACGTTTCTTGTTCTTCTTGCTCCCACGACCTCGGAAGGGGCGTGGCTTGGTTAGTAGGCGGGCCAATAGGGGCAAGAAAAGAGGGCTTTTTCTTCGACTTTACGTTCGGTGGAGGCAAAGTAGGAGGCCGTACATTGAGCTGAACGATAGGAACTTCATAACCTTCATTTTCTTCCATCATTTCTATGGGAATACATTTTTGTGAGGTTAAATTTTAGCTGGCAGAGCTTGTTTATAACGAAAAGAGGAAGGTCTGTTCGGAAGGTAGGGTTTTCGGGAAGTTACAGGTTAGGCGGGCCTTAAATGTATATTACTGGGTTGAACAGGAGAGTGTACCGTCACGGGAGCCGGTTTAGGGGCGTGGTTTCGAGGCGCAGGAGTCGGAGCGAAGTTTCGAACCTTGATTGGGGGTTTGGCAGGTTCCGGTGGCTTCACTGGGACCATTTTTATGGCTTTGATGAGATTATGAATGCACCTGTACAGGTAAAGTTAAATAAATAGTTAATATTCCGATTTCCTTTTTGAGAGGGTTTATGTTACTTGAAGTGTGTAAATTGGAGGTCGCCCGCGCTGACCCAAGGCAAGAGTTCGTCAACTGTGAGGTTTAGAAACGTAGCTCCATCAATTTGACGTTTCCTAAGTGCTTCGGAACATTCCCCTAAGTTTAGCTAAAATAAATGGGAATTAATTAAGGAAACATTTCGAATTTGATTCAAGTACTGTTTCAAGCATTTGGACGACTTGTGTGACGTTGAAAGTACAAATTTGCGAAACAGGAGGCAAATTGTCGAACGCAATGCTTTCGCGATTGGCCATTTTGTCGAATACGATTGGTTCTTTGGCGTGCGAATGATTATCACAAAATTTCAGTATTTTGAATACACGTCATGGAAATATCGACAAGCTGAGTGTGTATGCCATTGAGGAAGTTCTCAGACAACACTGCGGAAAAGCTGTAATGTTTACAGCGGGAACTATCGTTGTCGGGTAACATCCGAGGCGTTAACGATTTAAAATAGAAACCGCGACTGGCCTTGATGTTAAAAGAATATAAAGAAGCTAAAAGCGAAATGAAAAGCGCCATAACTGATCCCACTAAACTGCGCGAGGTAAATCGGGCAAATAGGTTGTAAAATGCGGTACTATAACCGCAGTAAATCAAACAAAAGTTACGAAAAGATAGTATGAAGCTTTTCAAGGGCTGAAGTTCTCGAAAAGCTTACTAACTTGGGAAAACTTGGACCATGGGTATGAATCTCCACTAAATTGCGACCCAACATTGGAAAACAAATGGAAAAACGCTTTTTTTCAAAGTGGTTAATAAACTGTCATGAAGAAAACGTGACTCTTTGATTCCTGTGTATTTAATTACTCTGACCTCTCTTAGAAACGTTTTGACTCCTGTGTATATAATTGCTCTGACCCTTTTGCTTCGTAGAATTAGTGATGACCCAGGTCATTGTTCTGACCAGCGGTCAGTATTACCCTATTCCTTCTATGTTTACTGTTCCCTATATATTGCCCCGTTTTCTGCATGTGTCTTTAGTTGTGGTCTGACTGCCTAGACAAGCAGCCAAATAAAGTATTTATCAGAAACCATCCTGTGTTCCTTCTCTCACACAACGCAGGGCTCAATTTCGTGACATAAACCAAGACAAAACTGAGGTGAAATGTATTTTATTTACCAAAGTATCACAAGAAAGATCTGAATAAATTAAGTTTGCAGTTTTCTTAGCATTCGCAATTAAAAGTGCCTTCACAACTACTGGCCACTCCCCTTATTATGTACATAGAGTGTGTTCCCTTCACTTGCTCTGTTTTCAAACCCCTAGGAATATCCCCATAGAGCATGCAAATTAAAATATTTGGTTTTCTGTTGATTCTGGAAGCATTGAAACGCCTTAAAATTAGCTTCTCATTCTGTCTCGTTTTCCTTTAAATGGGAAAGCAGCGACGACGCTGGGCCCGGTCTACCACGTTGGGCTTGGTAGGCAGCTAACAAATTGCCCAAAGCAGCTCCATCGATATTCACGGGCTCAAAACTCTCCACATCATCCAAGGAAGACTCCGACGACGATTGATGAGCTTTCGGAATCGTTTTCACCTGTGTTCCCTTCAACTCTTGGTCCATAGCATCCATATACTCCTTCAACGATCCTAAATTCCCACAAATCCCAATTTAAATATGCATTTTTTTTTTTCAATTACACAAAATTCTCTACCTGGAGGCAACTCATCTTCTTCTTCATCTTCACCATAGGAGCTCATACCTGTATCCGAGTCGGAAAAGTCATCTTCAGGGACATGGCAATCCAAAATCCCTTCCAACGCTTTTCCAAAACTTTCAGGATCGAAGCCAATATTCGTCGAAGCTTCCGAAACGGTGGAAAAATTGGACAAGGTTGATACTTTGCGTGAAGAATGGGCCTGCGTTGAACGTTTCCGTCCGCGACTGACTTTCCTAGGCTCCGCCCCTTCGGCTCCAGCTTCGTACTTCAGAAACTCTTCTAAATTGGGCAACAGCGCGGTGTTTTCGCCACTTTTCAAGTTGAATTGCCTTTCGAGGAGCTCATCCAAGCCTTCAGGACTGAGTGTCAGCCAGGAATCGTCTAGAATGATCCCCAAAACACATTAAACAAGCTCGAAATGGTCAGAATGCTCCTTTACCGTCATCAGGAGTCGTATCATTTTTGCCTTCTCTTTCATAGACACTCCCATCCACTTCCTCTTCTAGCAAAGCGAGCAGTTTCTGCGCATGTGCAGGACGACTGCCTTCTTTCCAGTCCACGTGGTGCAGGAAAAACTCTTTGGCTTGCTCCCATAGTGCGACGTAAGGCTCGGACTGGGCTAAAAAGTCCTGAAAATAGCCTCTTTTCTCCAAGCTGGCCAAATAGCGTTGCCATTGCACGTTTTCCTCCAAACAGGGTACGTTGACTTGCTTTTGTGCTTGCGCAGCCAAGATTTCAAAGCCACACGCCTTCAGAAATATTCAATTTAGCACAATGAAGGTTTAAGGACATACAAATGATCAAATTTACCAATTTCATGCCTAAATCGAAGCCTTTGAAGGTGGGATGGTTGGAAGCAGGTACGTTCCAGCCGACTATGCGCGGTGGTGCGTAGTTGGTGGCCTTGAGAAGCGCGTACTGACCACGTGACATAGTAATCCTGGCCCAGACGCGGCTTTCTGGCGGAAATTTGCGCATAGCGGATAAAGTCGTGCCTTGTTGGTCACGGTGTTGGTGGAATGCCTGGATCGCGGCTGAAACTAGACTCGGGCATCGCTTTAGGGCATGGGCGCAAGCCCACGGGATATAACACTTGGTCCGTTGTAATAGCTGCTCTAAATTCCCTTCAAATCTGCCAATAAATAAAAGATGCGAGTTAAAATCTACCTCTAATCAAATTAAACCTGGTAGAAATATCAAAATTCCCAGCGTAGAATTCTCGTGCTATTTAAGGGAGATTCTCAGAGGTAAAATCAACAAAAATGAGTGAAATATTCCGATTTTTTTCAGTGTTGTGGGTTGCGGGATCGGTTTGTTATTGTTTAGGTGGCCGCGTGGGTTCAACGATAATCGATTACTTCGTATTAAGTATCGATTACTTCTATGATGTCACGGTCTGAAGGTTCCATGACATCATTTTCAAAGCACGGTTTTTGGGTTCTCAATATAACGGTTCATTGTTATTTCTTTCTGGATAAATGAGCTTCTTAGCTCGTCTTTTACGGTTTAAAGCTAAAAAAAAATTGTTAATGATAAGAAGTGAGTTCGTGTTCTGGGTTGATATTTAGAGGAAAGGCTGGGAAAAAAGGAAATAATTTTGCTTACTTTTCTAAACGCTCCTGGAGTTGTTCTTGACATTGTTCATTAACCATGTTGACCTGCGTGAAATTGCGAGCAATGTGGACAGCTTGGGACACGGTGGGAGTGGTTTTGCTAGGTAAAGGCGTTAAATGAGCTGGGCTTTCCGCAATTGGAATAACATACAATTTCCCTTCCACCAAAAAAACCTACAAGTACAACAATCTTTATAAGTAAAGAACTCCATCGCAGTTGCATTCACACTATATAGGTTTGTAAACCTTTAGACTGCTGTTGCATTATTTTAAAATTCTAGAAGGCTTACCCTATTTATAGCTGTATCGGGTTGCAAAAGTTTCGGCAAAAGCTCCGCTACTTCTGCCAACAAAAATTCGCCGTCCGCATCTAATACACTATAGGATTAAACAAGAAAAATACACGTTTTGAAATCTGGAATTGACAAACTTTTTTTCTAAACTATAGCCTATAGGCTTTATCACAAGGTGAGGTGAATTTTAAACCCGTATTCCAAACCAGGAACTAGTTTTGAAAGAAATTTCCAAACCTGAACCAGATAAGAATCAAACTAAATCAAATTTCGAAATATGAAGCCGTGTGAAACACACAAACTTCTCAACTTCCTAAACTTGTTATCAGTACCTAATCTGGTCTGTCTTCCGAAGATCATTATATAACATGCCACTTTCATCTTCGCCGCAATAATCCCAAATTCAAAACGCTTCCTAACTGGAATTTCCGAACTTAAAAAGTTCGCTACTGAACTTTTTAGAACTGCAAACTGTTCAACACCCTAATGTTGCCCTGAATCCAAAAATCTCCAAAATACCAGCCTAGCCTACTCCAATCTATCACTTTCACCATCTTAAAAAACTTGAAAAATTCTCAAAACTGGAAACTTGAAAAACTTGAAAAACTCCATTAACAAGCTTTAAAATTTGTAAAGATAACGTACACTAGATTGCACCGAAACGAACTAACTCCGGTTACGGCAAAGCCAGCAATTGCACAACTTGGGACAATTCATGATGAATTTGAATTGCTCTTGAAACTCGACACGAAATGAACCGCTTCAATTCTTCCTTTGGTTGAAAAAAGGAAAAATTTATTTCTTGTCGCGTTCGAGTCACTCGAAAATCCACCGAAACTTGTGGCACAATCGAAACTGAGCGTACGCAACCAACTTGCAGGGGTTTATAAGTTCGGGATTTGGCCCCGGCTTCTTCTGAAGTTCGTCCTCTCCTTCCTCAAGCGGAAGTCACCCTCCAAAAAGGGGCGGGGCTTGTAAACTTTTTTTTTCTTTTTTAAAAATGTTCGTTCCTAAAGTTCCTAAAGCTGCGTTAGCTCCTGCTACTGTTGAAATATTGCTCCTATATCCTGTGCGTGTGATTATTTAATGTGGTTTTAGGTGACATTGGGCGTCATTCCCAATGCCAGATTCGCGCGTTAACCTTGGTTCTTGGCATTGACCTAATTTTCGGTCGGTTGTAAACCTTCATTTCAAGGGCGCAACGCCATTACGTCGCCGTTTCGTCCTCTCCTTGTGCGCGTCCGGCTCTTTTAACGGGTTTCCTCATTGTGAATTTCCTTCCAACGTTTCCTTTTTGGGTAAAAATTCGAAATGAGAGCCCGATATGGAATAAAGTTTAGTCCTTCGGTGTTTCCCGTTCCATATGATTGAATTCAAGTACGTTTCGTTTAACTTTTGTTGAAGGAATAGTTCCGCATTTCAAAGAAACTTAACGAACGAATTTTCTGGGAATTCTGAATTTTGGAAATTCAATTTTCATACACAGATTCATATTCGAAGAGTTCAGGGAATTCCATGAAACTTTGGATTATTAAACGACACCAAGCGTTTGATTTAGCACGAACTAGGTTGTGGAAGTTTTAGACATTTGACGCGAAATAAATTGTTATAATTTGTTGCATTCGAATTAGGAATTTCTTGCATTTGATGGTAGGAATTCACTGGATTTTACGTCTTAAAAGAGTCTGAAATCAAAAACACGGTAATTTCGATATCAATCAAAACCTTCGACTAGTAAGGTTCAAGAAAACTTGAAGGTCTGTATCGAATTCTTTGATTGAATCGAAACATTCTGATTGTCGATTTTCATGAAAACGGTCGATTAGAAAGAACCTGATCATTAAGTTTGTATGCACCAGGTTTTGTGTAAGACAAACTTGCTTTCATATCGAAACGACCGACCCTAATGAAGCAGACAATTCTAGTCAACAATATTCAATTCTAGCTTGAATAGCTTGGATGAATGAATAGCTTTTCAAAACTTCCACGTTCAAATGCGCACAGTCAAGCTCTGAATAGAGGGAGCTGAATAGAACCGTTTATTCAGTTCTAAAATGACTTGAATGGCATAAGTTTGTTTTGAATTTAATTTGTCTTCACCAATTACAAACAAATAGAATCCATTTCCGTCATAAGGTTCTTGCGTCACCAAAACATCTTTAGCTTGCCAAGAACCTTCATCCCAAGGTCTTCTTTTAGCGAACGAACGTTCCAGACCAGACCTTCCCATAACTGACCGAATCCTTCAAATCCTTCAAAGAGATTTCCCTCTCAAATTCCAACACGTAAGCCCAAAGGATTCATCTCTTTTCCACTAATTTATTCGCGAAATCGAACGCAAACAACTTGTAACGGTTTTCCTAGGCCCCGTCGTGGGTCTGTATACATCCTTCGCTTCCTTTTTGTTTGGGTTGAGGATAACTGGATAAGATTCGTTCACTCAGACAAGCCAAAACGGACCGTTAGATCACGTTTAGCGAACAGGGTGTTTCTCTAGGGGAAGCCAAGTCATGTTTCACGTTTCCAGACGTGGTCTCCTATCAAATGCAAGAGGTTAGAGAGGTTTGCAGCCTGGCAAAACTAACGGAGTAGCCCATTGCCCATAGCTCAAGTTGCACGGGGACATGGGAGATGCCCGGCCTTGGGATCAAGGACCTCTCCTTTTCTTTTCTTTCTCCTGCTTTGGAAGTAGAACCAATCCCAAAACGGCTTGGAAAACCTTCCTCCGCAATTACCTAACGGCTTATTCCGCTATTCTTACCACGATCTATCGAGGAAATACCCCTCAAACGTCTCCGGACGCTACTGCGCTCGCAGAAACCGGTTTCTGGGCGAATCCCTGTTGCTCATGCGGTAAAAAAAAACAAAAAGAACTTGAAGTACTAACACTGTTTAATGTGTCCAAGTCCTCAAATGCTTTGTTGTAAGTCCGTAAGAACGTTCAAGTTCACTTTTGCATAATGAAAACGCTCGAGTTAGGACTACAAAGCCATCCACGGGTGGTCAGTACATTCGAAAGTGGTTTTAAACGTTTTAGACAGCTTCAAACTACACTTCGTAGGTTGTAACTGCGGTTCTAACTTGGTTCACAAGGTTAGAACGTCACCTAGTAGCCTTCAAAGTGAGTTTCAATACTTTCAACCCTAAGTTTCACCCCTTGCGTGTAACGGTATAGATTCAAGTAGAAGTTTCAAACCAAGTTTCAGTGCTTAAAACTTCATTCTAAGGCTTTGAATTAGACTGACAATGTGGATTTCTCCGAAAGGTTTATTGAAACGTCGTTTAGAACACTCAAACTGTGTTTGAAATCTTCTATAGCTCAACAAAGCCGGGTAAACTACAGGGCTTCAGAGGTTCAAAACGTTCGAAAGTGGTTTTAAACACTTGAGATGGCTTCAAACTATACTTAGTAGGCTGAAACTGCGGTTATAACTTGTTCACAAGGTTAGAACTTACTTTAGTAGCCTTCAAGGTGAGTTTCAACACTTTTGACCGTAAGTTTCAGCACTACGGAGCCGTTCAAACTTCGTTTAACGGTTAAATTCATGTAGAACCTTGAAACCAAGTTTAAACACTTAAAGAACTTGATTCTAATACTTTAAACTAGACTGCAAGTGTCGATATCGTTTAAACGTTCATTGAAACATCGTTTAAACACTCAAACTTTCTGAAATCTTTCCATAGCTCGTTTGCTACTTCTTTGTTTACATCTGTTTTGGCGCGCATGGGAAGTTTGAAACATGGTTGACTTCCAGAAGATTGTTCGAACTTCAAGCATTCTTTAAATTCAAAAATGAAATTTTCGCAAGCTTCCAATTCCATGGGAAATGCTATAAGTTCCGTTTCCGAACGTTCAAAAGTTCGAATACGTGGAAAAGTGGGGATGTATGACAGTAGTAATCCCGCTAGTAATTCCAGGTACAAATTACAGTAAATTCTCCTTGTGGTTAAAGCAAACAACCAAATCCCACTACTTCACCGACTGACCGAGCGACCCAACGCCCGGAGCTATATGTAATTGTACAAAATTATGTTTACTAGTGATGATTATTTCCATTGAGCATCTAAATACAAACCCTGGGAGCCATATCCCTTGGGTGTTTTTGACTTGCAGAATTATTACGATATGCAGCTGTTCAATTTCCGCGCAATAACAATCCACAGTTATGGCTAATAACCTCTTTTCCAATCTTTTCCTTATTGCGAATGAATCGGTGCCGAAATTTGAATTCTAACTAACGCAAGGCTCTAACAATCCACTACTAAATTTTGCGCAAAATATTACTATAATTATTTTCCGTAAAACCTTCCTTTGCAAGATTCTTTAAATTCCTTCTTATATAAATGTGCATTTTGCAAAAATACACTCACTTTCTCGCTAATATATTAATAAATTACTTCATGCATAACTATATTTTCCCTAGATTACTGCCAAGAGCATTTTAACAAAACTTTATATTGTAAAAAAATTTACCCTCCATATAACCCCTTGTTAAATACCTAAAACACCAAAGGCAATAGTAGCACTTTTTTTTCCTTTTCCATGCACCAAAAAGCAGCGATTACTAGGCTAAGTTCAGGGAAAGGACATTGAAAAAGACAAGAGAAGTGAAACGAGCAAAAAAGAGAAGGTCAGTGATGCTAGCAAGGTCTGGAAAAGATCATCTGAGAGATGGGGACGCCCTCCATTTCCATTTTCCTTTTCCTAATGGCACCAGCATGGTGCAAGAAAGGGAGAGAGAGGTTTCTTTCTAGTTCTCTACTCCTTTTTGTGTTGGAGTTCGTGTCTCCTGTTCTCTCAACGACTTTAATGTTAAATCGGGGAGGTTATATTGACAAGGAGGAATGCAAATTCTACCTCAACTTTTCCCCTCCAACCAAGGTTGAACCACTACACATTGGATAATACTTTTCTAACCTTTGTGTAAAAAGCCCAAAGACCTGGACTTAAAAATCCAAGGTGTATGCACGGTTACATTATATAGAGGGAAGGACACCACATATACGCATATATGCTCCCCCTCTAAAAACTGACCCTGGCCTTAATTTGACCGCAAGAGGGACAACTTTTTAACGAGAATCTAATAAACTAACTAAATCAATGAGTTATTCATTACGCTTCTTGACATTTTTCAAAAAAATTACATCAATAATGAATGAGAACAGTGTTTTGAGAGTAATTAATCCGTAGTATTCATATGTTTCCGAGGAAAACTGTTTTTTTCTGCGTTGTTCTGTTAAGAATACATTCGTTGATCCGAGTTTTACGTTCCTTGCTTATATAGTAGACTAAATTTGAATACGTTTGAATCTTCTGAAACTAATGCAAGAGGAAATTATACTTTTATACTGGAAAATTCTGGGTGGCCATTATTTAGTGACCCACAAAGAAAATTTTGATAAACTATTAATTAAGTGCTGAATTTAAGAATTTACCTGACTACTAATCCGGGAAAACTGGCGGTTAGCTGCCGAAGTAGGAAGACAATAAACCACTCATCATCTATTATTTCGCCAAAATTGACTGAGCCGAATAAATGGGCCGGAATGTCTTCTAAAACAAATTAAGGCAGATTTTAGGCTCGATTTATTTTTGGAATGTAAAGTAAAAGGAGATTTTTACTTGAGCCGAGACGGGGTTCTAGATGGAATGATTCATTGTGCCAAATGTATTTGTCGAGATAAGATTGCAATGCTTGAAGATACGACCACTTTTCAGACGAAAGCCAAGCTAAGGTTTCTTCATTCGAGAGATTGGAAGCGTTTTCCTGTGGTGGGGGAAAGAGGAAAAATTGTACGGTTTCTTCAGGGATATCTGTAACTGGTTCACTCATTTTTTGCGGACTTAGGGTACTGTAACTTGAGTAATTAATGAAAGTTATGAAACTGGAGCAAAAGATAAGCAAGGGAGTCGGTTAAAATTTCTCAAGTCACACAACTTTAGGGCGGGGAGGCACCAACATTGACTAAAAACCCTCTAAATAATCGGTATTGGTAGCAAAGGCTCAATACCAAATTGAGCGCCAAGTTCGAATTGAAGCGTAAACTGAGCTTATTTAGCTTGATGATTAATCAAAAATGGGTTATAATACACAATTAGAAGTTCATTTTAAGCAGACTGTTATGAAAATTTATTCATAGGTATAATTTTTTTAGTTCCCAAGCAATAACTAAGCAATAATTTTAAGAATCTAGAGCAGCCCAACACGCTAATGACTATGTAGATAAAAATTACGGTTTCGAGTTAAATTGTCATTTGTTACATAATTAGTATGTTAATAAAAATTTGTTACGTTACTTCAAATGTAATTGCACATTAAAGATCCCCGCTTTAAATCAATGAAACTTGTATTTAATTTAAACTGTAGGTATATAATACATTAATTTACTTCCCAAACCAAGCCAATCACAATCTGTGGTTAGGAACTCGATTATATGGTTGCATATAGAGGGGAATGCACTGAGCATTGTCTTTCCTTTCATTTCCACTGGGAATAAGAATTGTTAGCTTAAGCGTAAATAGCTCCACAATTAGGGCAGCGACGTTGACGACAGGCCAGGCAGCACAATATTCCTATGGGAAAGAAAAGTAGAGCGCAGAGAAGTCCCAAAATTGTAAATTCGTCCTCCAAAACGCCCACCTATCCAACAAACAACGAAATACTTAAATTGGTTTGGGATGTAATTTTAATTTACTCTGCAAGCAGGACAGCCACCAACGACAATCACTTAAGTGGCAGGAAAGGGTTGAACAGTTATAGTTGTCGCACCATAATTCGCTCCATAGGGATTCAAAATAGGGACTGTTGGCTGTATTGGATAGGGTTGATAGCCTGGAGGGGGTGCAGGACTCCCCATTCCTAATAAATATGCAATAAGAAACATTTGAAAAATAGTTTTTAACATTATTCTATAATTACTATGTCCAGAGGCTGGAATTGAAGAGTATGGGGGAGGTTTGTCGTTTTCGGACATTTTGTTAATCTTATTTTCAACCGATTGCAGATTAGTCACATAAAAATATGAGTCATAAAGGCTTACAAGTCGCAAGAAAAAATTCCGAACGCCATCTACAGACTAATTTGGAAAGTTTTGGTAGGGCAGAGGATTGGAGTAGCGTGCTGAGTTTGTTTTTGTAAATTTTGTCAAGCAAAAATGGGGATCTTGGAGAAGATTTCCGACATTGAGAAAGAAATCGCAAAGACTCAGAAAAATAAAGGTAAAACTAGTAACTACGAGTTGAATCGTTTGTTAAGTTACAATGCAATTAATTTCTCCTGGTATATTTTCGCAGCTACTGAGTACCATTTGGGTTTGCTGAAAGCCAAACTTGCTAAATATCGTTCGCAGCTCTTAGAACCTTCTAAGAAAGCAGGAGAAAAGGGGGAGGGTTTTGATGTGCTAAAATCTGGCGATGCTCGAGTAGCTTTAATTGGTTTCCCCTCAGTCGGCAAAGTAATGAGTTAATTTCTGTATTTTGTATTCGAAAAGAAGAAATTATATCTGTACTGTTGTTTCTAGTCTACTTTGCTGAGTACTTTGACGAAGACCCAGAGTGAAGCTGCGTCCTATGAATTTACGACCTTAACATGTATTCCCGGTGTTATTGAATACAAAGGAGCAAATATCCAGCTTTTAGATTTGCCTGGAATCATTGAAGGAGCTTCTCAAGGCAAAGGACGCGGAAAACAAGTACGATCCCTTTACTATTTCACTTTTTTCCTCTTTGGATGTTCTAATCTTCTATGCTTGTAATAATTTTAATGAGAAATTTTGATATTTTTGAAGTTCTGTTGTTTGAAATGAAAAGATCTTTGGTTCGATAGGTTATAGCTGTTGCCAGGACCGCCGACATGGTGATAATGATGTGTGACGCCACTAAAGGCGAACTGCAAAAAACGTTGTTGGAAAAAGAATTGGAATCTGTGGGAATTCGCTTGAATACCAGCAAACCGAATATTTACTACAAGCAAAAGAAAGGAGGTGGCATTGCCTTTAACTCGACGGTTACGTTGACGAAAGTGGACGAGAAATTAGTTCAACTTATTCTCCACGAGTACAAGATCTTCAACGCGGAAGTAAATCTTTTTTCAAAAAAAAGATTTTTATTTTAGTTTCTTTCAGAAGATTGCGATTTCAAGAAACTAATTTCTGTTTGCTTAGGTTCTCTTCAGGGAGGACTGTGGTGCAGATGAATTGATTGACGTAATTTCCGATAATCGGGTTTACATGTCTTGCCTGTACGTATATAACAAAGTCGATCAAATTTCGATGGAAGAAGTAGATAGGTTGGCTAGGCAACCGTTCTCATGCGTGGTCAGGTATGATATTAAACTCTTGTTTTACGTAAGAGAAGATTCTAAACGGTTCTTTGCATGATCTAGTTGCAATTTGAAGCTGAACTTGGACTATATGCTGGAAGTTTTGTGGGATTACTTGTCCTTGATTCGTGTTTACACGAAGAAACCTGGCGAGGCACCTAATTTTGAAGAAGGCTTGATTTTAAGAAGGGGCGTGACAGTAGAACATGTGTGTCACTCTGTCCATCGAACGCTAGCTGCAGTCTTTAAATATGCCTTGGTTTGGGTAAGTTTCGTTGTCTGAATTGATTACATTCTTTTCTCGAGATTTAGCTTTATTGCTGTTAGTGCATTTTTTATTGTGTCGTTTATTTTAGGGAACAAGTACCAAATATTCGCCACAACGAGTAGGACTGCACCATGTGATGAATGACGAAGACGTCATTCAGATTGTTAAAAAGTAAAGCGAGTTGAAGTACTTGACGAATTTATTGGATTTGAGCCGTTTATTTGGCGGTTTGTCTTGCTTGGGACTGCAAATATAGCATTCACAACCCGAATCTTATAGTTATCTCTAATTAGATATTCTTTCTCCAATTCGGCCCTCAGTTTCTACTATATTTTACTCGATTAATGAATTATTCAGTTTGAAGCCCGCTTCTGTTTAACACTAATCGGCTGACAAACAACCAATAGTGTAATTGCTTGGTTTTCATAGTAGTAAAAAAACATTGCTTGATCTATATATAATTTAATACGTGCTTCAAGTAATCGATTTCTTTAATTTTGAGTGTTTCATGGGCGATTTTATTGTTCAATGCATGCTTAGAATTCACACTTGGCGCTCGAACGTTGAAATCGATACAAAAGTTTATGAAGAGTAAATGCGCTAATCGATATATTTGGAATCGATTGTAAGTGTCATTTGGGGCTGTGTCAACCAAGGTTCTTTTATAGAAGGTTAGCTCAAAAGGGGATTAAGGGTATTAATCCTTTTCACCTGCGACGTCACAGTTCTGCAAGCGC
>JAGJRP010001393.1:0-16210 GCA_022832235.1 Lepidurus couesii
TTTAGGGGCTTAAAAGGCCCCTATCTGGTGCCCCCGCTTTTAGGGGCCTTTTTCCTCCTATTTTAAGGGGAAATTTTTAACAGTGTGGGAATGCCAAAAAACGCAGTTGATAGTCCAGGACAAGGGCCCGATCCGTACGGGGTACTGGCGATTGAGAAGTTGAAATTTGTAGAATTCAGAAGCCAGAAAGCTCCACATGAAGGATGGCATAGTGCTGGTGTACCCACAAATGGTATAGGTGCTAAAATAGGTGCACCTAAACCGTCAAGGCCGCTGACGAGTGCTCGCACACTCATAGACTTGTCGGCAGAGCAGGTAAACCCTGAATATGTTGTAGTATACAATGTGCCATCGTCAGAATATAATTCAATGTCGAGAAAATTGTTCCCCTTGTCAGACATAAAGTTACACGTCATCCAGGGAAAACGACCAGTATCATTCGAAGTCCCATTGGGGAAAGCAAACCGGCTGTATAGCAGCATTTTGCTACCCAAACAAGTAGCACGCGTTGCATACGTATTTCTGGGTCCCAGCCAGAGCACACATTCGACTTGAGCTAAGAAATCAATTATCCGATCAAGAAAATCAAATAACAAACCCAATCGACACCATATAGTACAAGCTATGTCAAGTCGTTTACCTGTTAAAGATGAGTTTTGATATGTAGAGTCTTGGCATTGTGAACAACTTGTGCTGCAAATTTCGCATCGTACGCCACTACAGCCTGGACGTTGACAAGCTGAGCAGTTTCCGGGGTTTTTTACCATGCAGTCTTCATTACAGCTTTGAGACTGTGTGTCTGGAATCTTGTCAAAAAGTTGAACCCCACAATAATGTATTGGTTTTAAATTCAGTTGGGGATTCAGGCATAAGTTTTCTGCCAGAAGATGACAGGTTACAACACTTTGAAATTCCCAGGCAACACTTGAAGCGTATTTTTCGTTAAGAGCACAAAGCCGATTGCATTTTAAAGAATGCCGCTTAAAGAGAGCTACGTTTGCAAGAGAAAATGCTCGGTACATGTAAGTCATAAAAGGTTATATAAGAAGTACCTTTTTTGAAGATCGGTAGAGCAGATGCCTGTAGCAGGCAGCATGCGAACCGTGCCCACTTCTTTTACGTTATCAAGCGAATAAAGCTCATAAGTATGATACGTGATACCGAAAAACCCCCCGGCGACCAAGGAAAGAACTGAGTTCAGTACGATTGAACCTAGCAACATATTCATAATGTTTTCCCTTTGCCGACTACGTTACAAGTGACCACGAAATGTAAAATTACAGCCTTGATGCCAAACTAGCTGAGCACTTATAGTCACAAAGTTCTGCGAACAAAGCGCTGATCGTAGAAGTAAATGTACGTCAAACGGACGTTAATCTATCAACAACAAAGGAAAGGAACAGGCTTGGTACGTCAGTCGACTAGCAAAGTAACACAACACAAAATTGGTATAGTAATGACTATAAAGCTTTTCCGCTGCTCACTTAATGCACACTTATAGTGTACCCACAAAGTCGAACAAAGTAATTGGTAAGTGCACTTAATCAAGGCGTAAATCAAATTAGAAACGTGTCAAATCCGATTACACTTTTGCGTGCCCTTTCCTCATTTATTGTATAGTAACAATAAAGCATTAAAACAGCACAAAATACAATTCCATAATAAGTACCTTTAAAGCGACTGAGGGGTACAAAATTGCTTTCTTTCCAATAGGCCTTACGCATATTTTATTTTATTCTTCTTAGTGCTATTATAATGATTATTTAACATTTGACAGTACATTACAAGTTGCAGTTACCATCTTGCACACCCTCGACAACTTTCGATACACCCAGGTCTGCAGGAACATGAAAACGAAGGAAACCGATGCCGGCTTTGTTTATGCCTTCCTCCCTTCTTGTTATTACGAGGGCCTTGAAACGACAATATAAAGTTGTGCTAAAGGTTAGGCATAGAAGAAGAGTTTGTCGTCCGTAACGACAAAGTCAGCGTCAAATCTGGAACACTATTAATAAACTATGAGTCATAAAGGTTAAAGTTGCATTTTCTAGGGAATTAGTGGCACTGGTTAAATTAGAAATTACGGTCAAAGACATTGTCTAGATCTGTCTGAAACAACTGCAGTCGTATTCGGTACAGTTGAGTCTACAGTAGTTGTCGAATCAGTTACATTAGAGAGGGTTGAACTTTAAGTAGTCAAAGTTATGTCAATTAAACGGGGCAAAGTTAAATCTGGAGTTATCATAACTTGGGTTCTGAGCCTTGACTCGCTGGCAAGGAAACATGATTGCTAACAAGTATTGAACGAGGTATTCACGAGCTATATATGTCGCTTCGGCACCGCAACCATGGTTTTCGACATCCCCTTGTTTATATGGACCGATTTATGGATAAAAACCCGAACATCAACTAGTTCGTATCCGGTGCAATAAGCAATGCTCAAATGACAAGAATTCCAGGTTGAAAGGAGTGCTTTTTTCCCCCTTGTCGCCTTCTCCACGTGTCAGACTATAAGGACATCGGCCTCACCTTTGACTATTATATTCATACAGGTCAGTCGCTATACATGTCGTTAATCGATGGAAGCGACCTAGTAATAAAAAAATTTATGTGATCGCATAACAGGTAAAAAGATTTCGAAACTTCCTTTCGCTTCTTGGCCTGTCGTTTTTTCAAATATTTTTCAAAATGTATATAAGATTACAGGCTCTAGATTAGACATCAGGACGTTGCTTTCCAAGATTACAAGTTATCTTTTGGCAAGCGGTGCGAGTCGTGTAACCTCATAATAGAAGAAAACTAAAGCAAATGTGTGATAGAAAGGTGAAAAGAAACGGCAAATTACATTAACCAGATGCTAATTTCTACGATGGTATAGTTAGGCAAAGCTGACCATGTAATGCCACTTTGGAACGCGTTTGCTTCAGACATGTTGGGCTTACCCCAAAACGCTGTACCCAACCCGGGACATGGACCTACGCCGTACGGTGTAGGTTCGGTGAGATTGAGAGTACCGGAAATATTCCAAAAATTTCCACACGAAGTATCAAACAGGGTAGTATTGGTCACAAAAGAGACACTCGACAAGGGAGAGTACAACCCGTCTCCTGCCGTACCGTTAATAAATGGTCCCAACGACAATTTGTGGGATCGGTCAATATAAAAATCGGAATACGTAGCGGTAAAAATTGTGGTAGAAGAGTTCGACTCGGAAGGTGTGTCCAACGTACGCAATTCAATGTACAAGTTGCCCACTGTGCGACGAAACCTACGACGAAGATCAAAACTAAAATTTTCATCAAATGGCAGTTGACTGTCCTTTTGATTAGGCCAACTGGAGCGTCGAAACACCAGAAACTTTTCTCCTAGGCAAGTGACATCGAATTGATAAAAATCGTTCGTTCCTCCCCATAAGTGGCAAGTGATTTCACCTAGATATTTTATTTAGAAAGGATGTATTACTTCTGTGCGGCATGCCGTGTAATATAAAACTTACTAGACAGGGACAGGTTCGGATGGATGTTGCTAAAACAATCGAGACAGGTATAATCGCAAACGGTACAGTCACTCGTTCTGCAAGTCGGTCGATCACAAGCGTCGCAGGATCCGCTCGTTTCACGAAGACAATCAGATCGGCAAGATGTTGGCGGACTCATGTCCTGGATTTTATCGTAATTGACACTGCTCTCTATGACATTTACTGGACTTCGTGGAATCTTGCAAGAATTGACGTTCACCAAAATGCAATATATGTATACTCCCTGGTAATAAACATAATTTGACCAGCAATCTTCATGATGAGCACACCTTCTATTGCACATCATCCTGGCTTGACGTACGGCAGTTGCTACCGAAGGATTAGGAGCAGTTAATATTTCCAAACACAAGAAGTATTTCTTTCCCATGCATAAGTATTATACCTGCAGAGTTTCCAAAATAATGACCCATCTTAACTTTTTCCAATCTATTGGACCCGTTACCAAACATGTATCCAAAGTAGGATGGGTGGGTTACACCAAAGAAACTTGCCAATACAGTGCTTGACAGTAGGGCTACCCCGTGAAGAAAGATGCTCTGTAACATTCCTTGCCGTTTCCCACCTTCGCCGATTTTACTTAACTTCCTTTTCCAGGCAAGTTTCAGCTGGGAATGCCTACGTGTGCAGAAAAGGCTCTATGAATACCTAATGTAACAAAAGACTCTTCTCCATGACTGAACAGTGGACGTAGGTCAAAGGGCGTGAATACGGGTGTGAGTATAACCTTTGTTCTCTTGTTATGTACAGTACCTTTAAAAAAAATGACCCCAACAAATCGTACTGTCCTAATGGCCCGCAACTGCGCATCTGGAAACAGTGCTGCGA
Organism: Lepidurus couesii; assembly: GCA_022832235.1. NCBI lineage: Eukaryota > Metazoa > Arthropoda > Branchiopoda > Notostraca > Triopsidae > Lepidurus > Lepidurus couesii. Next base: position 4,364 of record JAGJRP010001393.1, read on the forward strand.
AGTGCGAATAGCCGTCTGTTTTGTCCGTAGTGCTGTTCCGAGCATTTGTTGGGGTCGTTTTTTTTTATGGGTACTGTACTAGAAAAAAAGAAGCTGAATGTGTAGGTCATGGTATAGTATTTCTGATGATATTTTGCTTTACGGCTATGAGTTATTCCCACACATTCTGAGCTCGGTTAGCTTCTACTTTGTCCTGTTCGTTTGGGAAAAACAATGCCACACATATTTATTATTGCTGTTGATATTATAAACTTAGTATAGGCACTAAAACATTGCAACAATTTACAATTTACTACTCACAATTTACAATTCCCAATTTACTGTTCACATTAACAAAATTCACTATTTACTACACAATTTGATTGGTATTCAGCAAATGAAGATACTGAAAAACAACTCAATTTTCCTCGTCCCAGGTAAGTACAGCTGGGAAGTACAGTCATTTCAAAATTAGCAGATAAAATCTTGACGACCATAATCAATCTTATAGTAATTTAATCCTTTACGAAGTGAATTGCCGTGACCAACTTAATCCGTGTAATTTCTCAAATGGTATTCGTGTCTTGCATGCGACAATTAAACAAAACAATCAATTTGGTGACGACTACACCATGAAGTGCTTCCTTCCTGTTTCAGCAACCCTAGTTTTTTCTTCCGAAACGAAAGGATGGCTCACTATTGTATAACCCGCCCAGTAATTAACCAAGTGACGGGCACAAACTACTTTTTTTTATAAGTTTAGTAACATGACGAGTGTAACTATATATACTTGCACTAGTTTAACCAATACTTAAAAAAAGTAATATTCACTATTCACTAGTTCACCACTTCACTATAGTGAAATGGTGAACTAGTAAATCTGTTAATTGCAAAATCGGTTAATTGTTATACTTAAGGATTATTAATTATTGCGACCTTGCTACATTGTCAAATAAGGTCGGAGAAACGCTACACGTCCGGGAAGATCTTATACGAGAAACGTCAGTAGCTTTTATTTTGGATAGTACATTTTCAGCGTTAAAACGGGCGAAAATAAGGTTATTGCCAACGGCTCGAGCAATAAAAAATTGTAGTGCTAAGAAGTAATTTAATCTATGTCCAACCTTACGCGCAAGCGCTATAAATACTCGTTTAACCACTAGATAATTAACTACAATAAAATATTTTAATCATATACCTAATGTAATTAGTATCCACCACGAGTAGTTAATTTTCTAGTTAATCAGAAAAAGTATTTTAACTAATTAGTTAACTAGAATCTGATTAGCAAGTTCCCATCATTGTAACTTTAGCCATTTCCTTTCCTTTCCTTCGATTCCTAAGTCAAACAATGTAGCACCACAAGGTGTAATATACCAGATCTTTCTGTCGAGTACAGTACAGGTAGAGGACAGGTGAAAGGAGGGACTTGGCGATTTTTAGCCAAGGCCAAACTTCAGTCTGAGAAAAAGTCGAGTCGAGATATCTCTCCGCTTCTCTCTCTCCCTCGCTTCTAAACTTTCCAAAACCCGACTTCATTGGGTTTTCAGAGTCGGTCGAGTATTACTGACTGGTTTCTGTGTGCGTTAGAATAAGCCCTTTGCTTCTTTGAACTGAGCAGATTAATCAAGTCTCGTTGATATAACTTTCCATTTGTTTTTAGTTATTGTCTCAAAGTTTTCCGTGATATGAAATGATCGTGTGACGTGACGTAGTAGACGTCATAAAGAGGTGCCTTTACTTACTGACTACTGCCTGCCGGCTCATCACTTGCGTGTATACCTTCGGAACACGTCCTTAGCCAAGTTCACTAATGGCTCTCATCGATGCAAAACAGCAAGAAACTCTTGTCAAAGTAATCGTACGTATTATCCAGCTAAACAATTCTAATTTTGGCATCTGCAGTTTAAAAAGGCCGTAGGCGATTGCATTTTGCCATGTAAAACCGACAGTTACCTGCTCCAATGGCTCAAAGGCAAGTCTTTCGGTATTTCCCAAAAAAGTTTTGCAAACAATTGACAAGTTTCTCTCCTGACTAGCTCGCGATTTTGACCTCAAGAAGGCCGAACTTATGCTACGCAATGTAATCTCAGATTTAAAGCTCTAAGATTTTGAGGAATTTAATCATTTTTCCCCCATGATAGTCATTAATATGGCGGGAAAGTTTTGGTGCAGATCTACTAAGTGACGACTGGAAAGCACCTGAGGTTTACTGCCAGTATTATCCGGGTGGATTTTCCGGCTACGATAGAGAACATCTACCCGGTAAAAACTTTAAGATCCATATGTCCTTAAATGCTTTTTTTAGTATTCAAACGAAGGCTTCGGTGTCATTTTACATTTAGAGCTCCACTGGGATTCTTAAAAAAAAATATTAACTTTTCGTTACAGTTTGGATCCTTCCAGTTGGGCGGGTTGATATGCAAGGCTTGTTTCGCTGTGCCAAAAAAGATATGTTTGTCAAGTATACGGTTTGGATCTTGGAGAGAAGCTTGCGTATTATGTGGAAGCGATCAGTAAATCAACACGTTATTATTTTTGATATGGAAGGATTTACGCTTCGTAAATTTACTTGGGCTCCAGGTAAGCCAGATTATGCAATTATATTGTTTAACTAAGATTCCTTTCCTGTATGCCAACCACTGGATCGTACCGGCTTTAATTACAGCTATGGAAGTACTTATACAGCTGGTCAAAATTCACGAAGCTAATTACCCGGAAACACTTAAGAAAGCCATTGTTGTAAACGGTGAATAGCAGCAATAACACTAATGCGAATTTTTCGTAATAACGGAATCTCGTTCGTTTTTTAGCACCCAGGTACTTTTCAGTGCTTTACGCTATGCTTAAACCCTTTATTCATGAACGGACAGCCCAGAAAGTAGTTATTTTCGATTCCAATCGAGAAGTCTGGACTTCTGCTTTACTGGAAACGATCGATCCTGATCAACTGCCAGTCCACTGGGGAGGAACTCGTACTGATTCTGATGAAAACCCTTACTGCTCATCCGAGGTACTTTTTATTTTCTAAAACACATTATTCCGTTTAATAAAGAAGCTAAATGAGCACATTTACTACTATGTTGACCCTTTCGCCCCTTCAGATTTGCATGGCAGGAGAGGTTCCTAAGGAGTTCTTTGAAAAGCACCAAATTGATTCCGAAAACTGTGACAATTTCACGGCTGTCAATTTGTACGCAGGAGAAACTAAACAATTGGAATACCGAATTCAAAATCAAGGAGCAACGTTAAAGTAAAAACGTCTTTTCTGAATGCTGAGTAATCAAAATTCTTTATCTTGGATTTTTTTTTAAAGGTGGGAGTATAAGAGCGACGGTGGAGATGTCGGCTTTGCTGTCTATCGCAAAGATGTGAATTCGAACAATCTGCAGATTATTATCCCTAAAGAGCGCGTTGAGAGTCATGTCTATCTAGAAGAGGGAGAAATAGTCTGCTCTGAACCTGGCACGTGTAAGTCTAGCTTTCTAATCTCTTACAGACAAGATTAACTTAATAATGTTGATTGACAGATGTCTTGGAGTTTGATAACTCGTTCAGCTACATGAAAAGCAAGAAACTCTTGTATAACATTACACTTGTCGATGAAGAAGACGAATTTACATCGTTATAGAAATGAACCTACATTCGATCTATTTTTTCGTTCTGTTTTGTTATGTGTTATGAAATTTCGTTCTGTGTTGGAAAATGCTTTGCCCAGAACGCTAAGAATGACATTCATTTCAATTTCAAATGTACTGATGTTCCAATATATTCAAATCTATTTGCTCAAGTTGTGTAGACTATATATCCTCTTGCTGGTTTATTCTAACAACTCAGATACGACTTTGGGAATCCAAAACATGCGTTTTTTCGCCTACCTTAAACTTGCTTGATAAATAACACACCCGCTGGCAATTCCTCGTAAAGCTGCAATACGGAAAACTTGCTCAAAAACAGTTCAAAGCTTTCCTTAACCTTGACCTTGTAATTTACAAACTGTTGTTTATTTTGCTATAGTCATTCGACAGTGTTTTTGACTCAACAATGGAAAACCTGCCACTGCACTCAATACTGAAACTTAATAATGAAAAACTTAAATTTAGGTCATTTAGATGGAACAAGCCTCAGAGGCGTTATACAAACGTTTATACTCTAGCAATTAAGTGAAAAGCGACGTGTATTTATTATGTACTTTTATACCAGCAATTTAACAGAAGGTAGGTCAAATTTTGACTCATGTTTATGATAAGCAACTTGTCTAGATAACAATCATAATAACCAGCGATATGGTCTAGAAGACAATTAAAACCCTGAACTTGACCCTCAAATTAGTTTGACGACGCTATTACATGGCAATTTCAATTTAATTTTAATTTCACTTTTGAGCGGGCTATACAATTTTAGACCTAAATTATGTATATTTTGTTCTTGCTATAATTGCCTTTAATTAAGTGTAGAGACGCTGCACAATAAAAGAGTGTTATACAAGGCCAACAACAAAAGTGTTATACAACTCGAAATCCCTTTATCTCCCACCGGCCGACAACAAGCCATTCCTTTTGGGAACGTATTCTCGCAATACGACAACAAGTCAGTTGCCGAGCAGCGGTTTACAAAGAGCCCTTCACACCACACAAATTGCACTAGCCTCATCTAAGGATTATTTCATTCAAACAAGCGCTCTGCTGCGCGAAAGGGTGAGCAAGGCCATTTAGAAAGCAAAAACCGAATTCAAAACAAACCTTGAAACCATTATTCTAGCGTTACGGAGAGGCCGAAGGTCAACCTCTGACATCCTTGCGGAAAATTGCCGCAAAATTCGAAATAAGGATTCATGGGATCTTCGACAATTTCAATCGCCCCGGTGTTCAGAATAACAAATTCCTGAAATCTCCATTAAACGTGCATTTTTTATTAATTCGTACATAAATGGACTACATTGAAACTGCTCTGCACCAAAAAGAAAATCTCAACAGCTGAAATTTTTTACTTTAGGAGTTTATAGTGAATTGCTAAAAAAAATCTTCACATCGCAATTTTCCAATCAACGTTCTCTGTAACCTAAGGTAATTGTAGGCACAGCTACAAACAAGTAAAAAAGCTAAGAATTTAAATTCTTAAAAAATTAAAAAGCATATAACTTAACGCCTACAAGAGTAACGTTGGGTAAAGTTGCCCAAGTTATACCACTTTCTGATGAAGTAGTCGAATTGGGTTTGCCCCATAAAGCAGTCAAACCGCCCGGACAAGGTCCAACACCATAAGGTGTTCTACCAATTATATCGGGATTGGTTAAATTCCAGAACTTACCACATGAGGGATCCGCTGTATAGTTTAGAGGAGCGGCATTTAGAGGAGCTCCAAAACCGTCTCCTGCAGTACCGTTTAGAAAATTTCCCAAACTTAGTTTGCAACTCCAGTCGAAATTCAATCCATCGTAAAGTGCGTAATATGATATGGATTGATTGAGTGTAAAAAGCTGAACTAGCAGAAGTCTCTGAGTTACAGGGAGTAAGTTAAGACGAAAGCCACATAATAACCGCTCATATAACGAGCTAGTGCCATTTGGATAGTTGAATCTTTCAAAAAGAAGAATTTTGTCGCCCACGCATGTTGTGTTTTTAAAGTAAAGCCCTTCAGGGCCTTTTGGCCACAAAGTGCACTGTTTCTTACCTGAAATAAATCCCAATGTGCAATAAATTTGAAGAAGATTTACTTATTTATAAGGATTCAATACTTGAAGAAGAACTGCCATTATAGGACACGCAATCATTGCATGTTTGGCTGCAATTATCGCAGTTAATTCCCGTGCAACCTGGTCGGGAACAGTTCGCACAGCTGCCGATATTGTCTATAGTCAAACAACGCTCCAAGCACGGCTTAGACCCGGTGTTAACTGGAATTTTGTCGTAGTTAAGCGCATCATCCCCCACGTTTTCTAGACCGGGATTTTGACAGAAACTCGTGTCGACCAATGTGCAAACCAAGCGATTTGGGGTGTCGACCACTCTTAAAAACGAAGACCAGCATTTTTCATTGTTATGACAGAGTCTTACACATTCCATCCGTGCTCGTTGTGTCGTATCTGGGGGAAAACGAGTTGGTTAAGGATACGAGACTTAATTTAATGTTACTGGAGTATTGTGCATCGTCTGTTTTGAAATCTGGAACTATTGTAAATTCAGCTAAGGTTGAACCGTTCACTTGAAGTCCTTTGTATAATCGATGTGTTACGCTAAAGAAACTAGCACATACCACAGATTGCAATGAGACCACTAACAAGAAAATTAGAAGCAGCTCCATCGTCTCGCAAATACTTCTCTCCTACTGCGGTATTCGCCAGTTGAGCGCAGAGAAAATGCAAGTGCAAGTCACTTGCATTTTCTCGGCTGCACCCTCTTTTACCGCCATATTGGCTTGACTATAGTGAAGACAATGCCGGTAAAAGATGGTGCGTCACTGCACAGATATGCCCTATATAATGAGACCATTATATAGTACCAAGCAATGGCGAAGTACGATCTACAAAAAGCTGACTGCCGTAATAAGGACAGAAAGGGACGATCTGTTCAACGGGTACAGTAATTATATCTATGCTAACATAAAGTAGATCTATACAATTGCCATTCCAGTATGCCATTCCAGTGTGTATTGTCCTGACTAGCAAAAAGACTATAGTTACACGTGTTGCACTTGCAGTGATCAATACAATGGTCTTCTAACACTTTTACCAGTTAACCGTAAAAAATAAAATGCCAATAGGCGCTTACGATTTATTAATTTAGGGGTGATGTGAATATAAAAAAAGAGGTGTATTTGAGTTCATACACTAAAAGAAAAATCCACTACTTCATCGCTACGGAACGCTGCTTTATCACAGCGAACTTAATTCAACAAAAAGAGACAAAACTGAGAAATATGAGTTACGCCTAAAACATGTTCCAACTAGTTAAGTCAGTAAACCAAAATTTAAATTGTCGTTAGGAAATTAGATTATATCAAACACCTTATACCACAGGCATGCCGAGCATGTACCAAAATATTACTGCTGAGATTTTGTATCGTACTGAAATCGAACTTTCACACCGCAGTGAACAACATATATAATAGATACACAAACCACTCTTCCTGAAAATATTCCGTGCATTGCTAAAAGCTCTAGTTAGCTAACAATCGAACTGCAACTCAATATACGGCAACAAGAAATACAAAACCGAACGAACATAGAAAACTACCGTACTCAATATATAGATAGTAGATGCCACGTATAGCAAATACTATATCAAATAAATTTTAATACCAATTAGGCTGACATTTGTTAATGTGGACCAAGAAATTCCACTATTGAAAACGCCTGAAGTGGTGTTCGGTTTACCGAAAAAGCTTGTCACACCTTTCGGACAAGGATTTGCAGCATCGAATGAGATATTTGCCGAAGAACCATAAGACTGTGATATATTCCAAAACTTCCCACACGAAGGGTTAACCAAGGCAGGATCTTCTATGAAAGGGACTTGAGAAAATGGGGCACCGAGCCCATTCCCTGCAGTCCCGTTAATAAGTGGTCCCACAGTCAATTGTTTGGATGCGTTACAAGAAAAATCAGAATAAAGCGCCGTATGGGGCATTGTGTCGTTTTCCGAGTACAATTCAATGTAGAGATACTTGTGGGTCGTCTTTGTAAAATAACTTAAGAAAATCCAATCGAACTCCGAAGTTCCTGAATTTATGGTTGTTCCATTGGGAAAGCTAAAGCGGTCGTGTAGAAGCAGTTTCTCCTTTACACATGTTACTGGATACTGACTCAAACCAAATGGACCGGACCAAAGTAGGCACCGCGCTTTTCCTAACAATCATAATTTGTAACTTTAATGGTGCAGTTCAATTTAACTGGTTATACCTGCGAGTGTGAAATTGGACGGGAAATTGGTGTAACAATCATGACAATCGAGATTACATATATCGCAATTTTTTCCAGTACAGCCCTCATGGAAACAAGATGCACAGTCAGTTTCGTTATTTCGCAAACAACTCATACGAGCAGTTGGAGCTTGGGCATCCGTGACTTTGTCAAACATTTGCAACCATGGAAATGTGTCATAAAAATAATTTGAGCTTTCATTTATGGACAGCAATTTGCAACTTAAAGACAAATCCCAAAAGTCGACATAATATGCATTACAGTCTTCGTTGTGCGCGCAAATGCGGCTACATTTCATTTCAGCCCGTTTGATATCCGATACTAATCAAAGTATTATAACTAAACAGTTGGAAATCATCTAGATAAATCAAAGTTTACCATCTGTGCTTCTCTGCATCACGTGAATTGTCGCAATGTGTGCACCAACCGCCAAGAAACCTTTGTATAGATCAGATGTCACGCCGAAAAATGTACTTGAAACTACACACAGTACCAGTAGATTGAGCAAAATTGCGTTTCTCAGCACATACCAGACGTTCTCCATCTCTGACTATTCGGTTACCAACTAAACTCACAAATGGACCTGGATAACCTCTTTCGCTAAACTTCTCGAGTTCTGCGCGTATGACAAGGATAGCTCAACATCTACGTACTGTACTTCAAACGACCGCTTCCAGCAGCAAGAAAAACATGAGGAACCATTGTATGCAAGTAATTCCTTGAGAGACCCGGAGAAAACTTTTGTTCACCTTGCCGTTTGTGAGTACACCATAGTTAGACTATAAAAAATAAATTCCTTAGTGGTTTGAGTTATAATCGTGGAGCTGCTTTATGATAGTACGAAAGCAAGGAAAGACAAAGGCAGAGCTGAAGACAAATCCTCTGCGATTATATTCACCCATGCTCTTTGATATTGCGCACACAAAAACTACATTTCAATACAGAACTCGCACAATACTATCCTATATAGTGCAAGTGCAACACGAGTTGTATACTGCGGAGCAAAGGAGCCGCAAGGGTCGTAAGAAAAAGGAATACTCCAATATTTTACGCTTAACTTTAGGCACTACAAACAGCAAATTCGTTCTTGTAAAAGCAAGATTTAAAATATACCTAAAATCTAAATTACCTAACCTAACATTTTAATCATTATACAATACGTGCAAATCACTAAAATACATGGTTTTGAGGCGGGTATGGTCTAATATTGAACTGCAATACTTAATAGATAATACTATGTTTGTTGGGGTGCTGTTTTCTCACTCAACGAGGTGCGAAAAACAGCAAACTTTATATTAAATAAACACGGATGCCAATTAGTTTGACTGCCGGTAATGTGGACCAGGCGATACCGCTCCAGAAAACACCACCAGTCGTTTTCGGTGAACCGAAAAATGCTGTCAAACCCCCTGGGCAAGGACCGGTAGCATTAAATGGTTTACTTAACGGAAGAGTAGCACTGGGAGACTGGGAAATATTCCAAAAGCCTCCGCAGGCAGGGTCAAACAATGTGGCATTTTCGACGAACGGAATATTAGAAAAGGGAGCGTACAATCCATCCCCAGCTGTCCCATTAACAAACGACCCCAAAGTCAATCGCTTTAAGTGATCGCAACTGAATCCAGAATAGAGCGCAGTGTAGACTGTCCCGGCAGACGAGTACAATTCAATCAACATGTATTTTTGCGTGTTCCATTGAAGGTGCTTGCGAACTGAACCCCAGGCGAAATTGGAAGTTGCAGCATCGTTAATCGTCGTCCCATTTGGATAGTTAAATCGTCGGTACATAAGCAACTTTGCTTGGACGCAAATTGCCGTAATTTTATTACGTATTTGATCACCAGCCCATAATGTACATTTCGCCTCCCCTTAAAATGTAGATATTATTTTCATTCTTTTTCTTTCTCGTCACTACCTGCAGGGGAAAAGCTGGCAGGGAAATTATTGTAACAATCCCTGCAAATTTGGTTGCAAGTACTACAATCATTGCCAATGCAGCCTGGACGGTAACAAGCTCCGCAATCGCCATTATGGTTTTTTGCACATTGGCCAATGCAAGGTACCGGTGAACTAGCGTCTGTGATTTTATCGAAATTTTTCAACCATCCATAATTAGGATTAAGGGGGGTATTCAGGCAGAGGTTACTATCAAGCAAGAAACAACGCAGCATGGGCAAATAATTGTCCACGTAATGAGCTTTGCAGCGCTCGTTATGGACGCATCTTCGGTTACACAACATTCGAGCTCGGTTCATTTGATCTGCAATGATAATCAAGTGGAGTTACGTAAAATGGAGAACAATTAACATAATTTTCTCGCATAATACCTTCTGTATTTCGTGGCATCATGTCTATTGAAGCAACGACTTTAGCACTGCCAGCGGGTAGAAACCCGGAATATAAATCTGTCGTTATTCCAAAATATGTACTGGATACTAAGCATAGTGTTAATACATTAAGCAACACTACCCCTTTCAGTATGCTCCAAGTATTTCCCATGTCCATCGCTTCGGTCTTAGCTTGGCTCCGACCTGAGTTTCGAAAAGCTCTTTCACTTCTTCTCGATATTTGATATGTACCATATCGCTATACAATTGATTGAAATTACCACTGTTCTACCGCTCATGCGTGTAATTTTATGGATTCAAGCGACCACTTTCCTGGGCGAAAACTAATAGGCAATATTTTCTCAAAACTAAACAGACGTTGTTGTTCTCTTTGTTTCATTGACAATAAAGGAGTAGGGAATTCATTGAATTTCTACATGAATTAATGCCATGCAAGAGCGCAATTGTTTGATGCCTTAAAACAGTGTACACGAACGTTTATGTATCGAAAATTGTATGAATTAGTTAAACGGTAGAAGAAAAACACACAGCTACAACGATCGAACTCTACCTTATTTCGAGTGAGATAGATTCTATTCGATCTTTTTTCTATTTTTTCGAGATCATAATTTTCTTCCAGAATGTTAACATGAAATTGATAAAGGTGCAATAACCAGTTAAAGGAGTTCATAGTAACCTCTCGGAACAAAATGAAGGTGAAACTTAATTGTTTTTGTTAGCAAGTAATGTTTACGATCTATAGTATACATTTTTGTACTTTTTACCTTAGATCATATACACAGCAGTGTATATGATCTAAGGTTTTTACCCTATAGTAACAAAAATAACGGATGTATTGTGGTTTTTGATATCAGATGCATGAAGTTCTCACGACACTCGGTACAGGAAGACAAAACACAAAGCTTGTAAAGGCAACTCATGAATGTACAATAGTTCACCCCACATTTTGTGTGCAATACAAAAGTACATCTGAGTATACGCGAGCCAGTTCCCGTACAATAGCCTCGCACAGTGCACAGAAATTGCATAAATAATATCCCCTTTGCTAAACATATTATAATTTGGTACACAAGATCTCAATATAATCACAAGAAAGATCTCAATAGAAAGATCTCAATAGAATGTGTAGTTACTGTATTTTAACACTGCTTTAAGTGAAGCTTATACAATTTAGACGGACATTATAGCAACCGTGAATCAAGTGAGGATATCATTGAAAGTTTTATAAAGCGTTGAAAGCCGTTTCGGGACAAAGAGGTGCCCCATAAAGACAACCTAAATAAAGTCGTTAAACCCTAAATCAGTTAAGTCATAATTATGACTTAGTTAATCATCTAGATATACGGATTTCCGCCACTAGTTCAAGGTTCATGTAACCGCGTTGTACAAATGTGATTTCAAAATGTATTCCAAAATATTTACCTAATACTACATACCATTACTAATGGATTGACCTACTCCAATGAAGTCTACGAGTGATCATCGTCTCTAGTTGTTCAGTTTAACTCCAAACTACTTTAAAGGGGGAGTAAGGTTTCAAAATGAAAAAATATATGTTATAGAAGAGACCAAACTACATGTTCTGGCTGAAGAACCCCT
>JAGJRP010001394.1:0-16185 GCA_022832235.1 Lepidurus couesii
TAGGGGTTCTTCAGCCAGAACATGTAGTTTGGTCTCTTCTATAACATATATTTTTTCATTTTGAAACCTTACTCCCCCTTTAATATACAGTTTCGCATTTATTAATTTATACAATCTCTTCAGCGGTCAGTTTGGTTGCCTTGGACACTAGATTGGGCTGCTTTGAAGAAAATTCACCTGCAGATTCTGAACCACGCAAAATGATACAGGCTGTAAATGACTCTTTCGATGCGATGTTCAGGCTTGAAATGAGCTTACAACTCTATCAGATATTTCCGATAACTAAAGACTGGCGTACGATGGTCAAAGCCCAAGACTACTTCACAGAGTAAACTATATAAAATACAAAAAAACTAATTTAGTAGCCTACAAACGCGAGGTAGAACTTCGAGGAAGTATATCGAGCAAGCCATGGAAAGAATTAAAGCCAAAACTGCTGCCGACACTGACAAACAACCAACAATGCTAGAGATTATGCTCATGCGGGGCATGGATGTAAAAGAAGCTATTACAATGACAATTGACATGCTCATGGGCGGTATTGACACCGTAAGTTGAAGTTTGCTTGGTTAATTGTTCGAGATAATTCGTTCGAAAACACTTGATTTGAATTTCAGACTTCGAACACCACAAGCTTTTTGTTTTACCTACTGGCCAGAAACCCCGAGAAGCAAGAACTCTTGCACCAAGAAATCAACCGCATTTTACCATCCACAACCACGCCCATCGAACCGGCCTATCTAAATGAGCTCCACTACCTGAAAGCCTCCGTAAAAGAGAGTTTAAGGTCCAAATCGCTAGATTTATGCTTCTCAGTAGATCACTAATCCAATAAAATTAGGCTCATGCCTGGCATGTTTGGAGTAGGAAGGAATTTAACCGAAGATACAGTCTTGTCTGGCTATCGTATACCAAAAGGGGTAAAAATCTTTTGAAAAAATGAAAAAATAAAACAGAAATAGTATTTTAATTTAAAAACATGTTCACAGACTATGGTCGTGACGCTCCAACAAATGATATCACGAATGGAAAAGTATTTCCCACAGCCTGACACCTTCATTCCAGAACGCTGGGTAAAGGGACACGTATTGGAGAGCCACGCCTCTCCGTACGCGGCGCTGCCTTTCGGGTTCGGCACGCGTGCCTGCATCGGACGCCGCTTGGCTGAACAGGAGATGTATTTGCTAACTATCAAGGTTTTGCAAAATTTTCGCATCGAATTTCATCATCCGGATTTAGGAATCGAACTGCGCATATTAAATGTACCTGACCAGCCTTTACGTTTCACTTTTGTCGATCGTCGCTAAGGCCTACGAATTTCATACATAAAGATGGTTTACAACTCTTTTATTCCTTCCATGGTACGCCTATTGACTTTTCCGTGTAAAGCAGCCCTTTTCGATTAACCAAATACCAACAGTAAATAGTCAAATTTAAAAGAAATCTTACCCACAACTTCCCGATTAAGTTCTATTTCATTAGCGTTTTTAAAGATTTTGTTTTGCTGGAATGCCAGAGGATCCTCCCGTTTGTGTACCGGAATACGCGTCCCGTACGGGTACACGAGGCAAGATGGATCCCTGTTGACATAAGATAAGATATATCATGTGTACTTTACAAACTAGCAGCGCCTAGGTAGTCTGATCTTGTTTGTTGTTAAATTATTGCTCACATACATATTTTGCTTGACTTCTGGATAACAATACAAGGATTGAACAGGAGGCTTAGAGCTGCAACGAGCGCGCTCGCAATGTCGCGATCGAATATGCGAGCGCGCTCCTTTTCAATGTTTTTGGGGGCGCGAGCGCGCTCGAAAAGCACTGAGCGAGTGCGCTCGTACAGTGGCGCCATCTAGTAGCGAACATTTAAAACACGTAACCGAAACAACGATGCGTCGCTTGGTCGTTTCCTCGTGTTAGCGTGCAAACGTGTTAACTGTACAAGTAATAATTGCTTATCATTACTATTATAATTATAACATGACATTTATAAGTTTTGCTCTTGGTTTTGCTACACTAAGACGCAGATTCGCTTTATAATAGTTTGCGCTTCCACTTAATAGATTGCAGTATTGAAAGAGCGGAAGCGCGCTCCTTTTTTAAATTGTGAGCGCGCTCGCAAAAAAGAGCGAGTTGCAGCTTCACCTCCTTCACCTCCTACCTCCAGGAGGCTATATTGATTATTGCTACGCTAGAATTCTGCATACCATTACAATTTTTTTCATCACGAGAATTTAGCGTTAATTTGGCACGTTTTTTTTAACAATTCCTTTGCTTCAATTGTGTCGGAAACTTGTGCGTGTACTATGTTATCGGGTAATTCTTACCTGACAGATAAGGAAGTGAAATATCACAACTTATTTCTCCTTATCTCTAGGTGGGAATCAAGCTTTAATTTCCGCTCGCTCAATTATTCTAACGTTCCTGCTCTATTCTTTCTATTTCACTGGTGCCCTTTGCCATCAGTGCACTCAAACAGCCAAATTTCGTCTTACCGGATCGTAGGCAGGCACTATAGGCATACGAACTCTGTAAACTCTATGGGCATACTGAGAGAGCTTATTCCAACATGAACTTGCCTAATGTGATGAAAGTGGCTGTTGAACTATGCCGATACACGAGTCAGGAGCCGGAGAAACGGGGAAAAGTAAGACGACTGGCTCAAAAACATCGGAGGCCTAAGAACGAGGTCACATTATGTTTACAACCACAGTATGTTTATATACTGTGAACGAGGTCAGCAACTCTCTTTCCAAAACAAGAAAACAAGAAACCAAGAAAAATTTCCCTCTTTTTCCCCTCAGTCAAGAGCTTGATTCCGAAAGTCAACGTTCGCGTTTCATTGTAACTACGTGTACACAGATATTTTTCCAATTGAAAATACTTAATGCAAAAGTGCTTGGGTATTATAAAAGAATCCAAATAAACGACAATGCATTTAATAATAACGCGCTCATTACCGAAATACATTAGATATGTTCGTTTTCTATCTACAACTGTTAGTGATGCTAGTGAAATATTGGAAAACGCCAAACCTTTCAAGTCCATTCCAGGACCCCTCAATCTGCCCCTTTTAGGAACAGTTTGGCAGTTTATTCCGCCTTTCAACAAAAGTAAGAGATACAATTTAAAATTGTATATCTTATCTTTATATATAATTTTATATTTCTGCAGAACATTTTGACTTTACCCGTAGCCACCGCGTCCACGCTGACCGGTTTCGCAAATACGGACCAATCTGGAAAGACGTGATTCCGGGTAAGGCCACGATTGTGTATCTAGCAGACGTAAGCGACGTAGAGAAGCTATTCCGTCTCGATGGCAAGTTACCGAATCGGCCTCAACTCCAGTCAGTTATCAAATTTCGTAAAGAACGCCCTGATTTGTTTCCGAACTATGGTTTGGTCGGAGAGTAATAAACTAGTCAATGTTTGTTCATATTATTACCGTAAATCCATCTTCGCTTACAGAAATGGCGAAGAATGGTGGCGATTGCGTTCTAAGACGCAAGGGCCCATGTTAAAGCCCCAGAATACTTTACTTTATCTGCCTACCATGGCTGACATTGCTAAAGAACTCGTAGATAAGTAAAAAAAAAAAATGGACGGAAAATTAGCATTAACTTTTCGACGATTTAATTTTCTATAGGATTCGTTATATACGAGACAGCAAGAATCAAGTGCCAGACGATTTCCTTACCGAGATCAATAAATGGGCCCTTGAATGTAAGTTCATTTGTTAGCTCTGTCTGATTGTTAATTTCAATTTTTCTTTGTAGCTGTGGCTCTCGTGGCTTTGGACACTAAATTGGGATGTTTATCCCAGAACTTAGCAGCCGACTCTGAGCCCCAGAAAATGATAGAGGCTGTGCATGTAATATTCAGAAATATGTTTAAGTTAGAAATGGGTTTGCCTCCCATTTACTGGAAAAATGTCCCGAATCGATGCTACACGGAGTTAGAAAGCGCTATGGACTGTTTTGTTGAGTAAATAAAAAAGTTTCAACGACTTGGTTACATAGCGTAATTTTTTTCCTTTACGCAGGATTGCACTGAAGTATATCCGGCAGGCGTTAGAGCATTCGAAGACGGAAAATCCCGACAGAAAAGGACTTACTATGCTTCAGACAATGCTCAAGAACGATTTAAGTGTTCAAGATACTGTCGCTATGATGACAGACATGCTTCTTGGGGGCATTGATACGGTAAATTTGTACTCAAACCCCTATGAACAACTATACACGTCGGTTGTACTGTAGACTTCTAATTCGACAGCGTTTTTATGGTATCACTTGGCGATCAATCCAGAAAAGCAAGTGAACCTTCAGCGAGAGATTGATCAACTATTACCATCCAAAGATGCGCCTATTACGCCAGCCATACTTAAAGAAATGCACTACTTAAGGGCATGTATGAAAGAAAGTCTACGGTATTAAAAAGATAGTAAAAAGAAAAAGAAAAAAAGCTAGTCTTATCAAACAAATTTAGATTAATGCCACCGACATCTATTTTAGCAAGGATCCTCAAGCAGGATGCCGTGCTAAGCGGTTATTTCGTCCCCAAAGAAGTAATAGTCTATAACTCTATATCTTCACCAAATGTAGACCGTATACATGCTAAAGTCTTCTTCTGCGATTCAGACATTTGTATTTCCTGTGACTCATCTTATTGCGAAATCTGAAGCCTATTTCGAGAAGCCCAATTCCTTCATTCCTGAGCGTTGGATCAAAGGAAGCAAATCGGAAAAGTTGGTTACTCCTAATCCGTATGCATCTCTACCATTCGGCTTTGGAACTCGGTCCTGCATTGGAAGAAGATTAGCCGAACAGGAAATGCAAGTTGTGACAATCCAGACAATGAGACACTACCTGATGGAGTACCACGATAAAGCCATTGACTGTTATACTGGTCTTGTAAATGTCCCTGATCAACCTTTACGCTTTCGTTTCATTGACCGTAAATGAATGAACCAAACAGACATTATGAACAAACCCGACTTGCACCTTACACAATCTTTATACTTCAGTAGACCATTCGTCTTAAAACGGTCCTAAAAACTTAATTTTGTTTTACAGAAAAGTTGTGCATGTGTTCACAGACAATCGCGCTACCGCTAGGCTCTGGCTAAACTAAATGGGCACGCGATTGCTCAGCCCTAGGAATCATTTGTCATTTACTACATAATATTAGCAAGCATACAGAAATACGGTACTCCCAGAAATTCTTACGGTCAATCTGGTGCAATAAAAGCGTGACAAAAACGAAGTTATACTTACGGACGAACAGCTTTTTCGTAAAGCGAAAAATAACAAAACACAAACACACACTTCGCAGAAACGAGATTGCAATGTGCGTTCAATGTCGTTCAACGGTGGCGTTGTGTAACATTCGACAACAGCCTATCAGCACCTTCGACTTTCCCGCTGCTTTTCAAAATTCATACCACAAAAGACCGCGCCATTTCAAAAATGGTTTATTAACAAAGATTACACTTAAGATTACGTTATGTTCTTCACTTCTTCGTAATCTAAATCACCAACGCTTTTCCAGTTTCGCAATAGCATAGCTCGTTTATTGACAAAGAAACTCCGAATTATCACATTACATGTAAAAAAAAAAAAACTCGCCCGAAAGGCGGAAAAGAATATCGTGGTTAAGCATTCAAAATTTTCTTTCTTCTTGGCTGCCAGATGATTTTTGCCGGGGTTTAACATTGCTGTGTATAGTCTGATATAGTAAACCCCACTGTTTCCTGATCTTTCAAGTTTTTTGGGAACATAAAACACTTGCAAATTAAATTGTTTCTGAAATTCGTAATTAAATTACTTTCGCCCCTACAAATTCTCTTATTTAACCTTGCAAAGAAATCCTTAAGTCTCTCGTGTCAAATTCTTAACGAAACGTTAACTACTTGTCAAAACGAGGCCAAATCACACAATGAGAATTAAAACGAACGATATCACCAAAACCCGACTTTAGATCATGTAACATTCTTCAATGGTAACCGTAACAATATTCATACACTTGATTGCATCTAAGAGCTCTAACCCTTCCGTAACATGAGCAAAAACAGTCGAAAAGCGGGGTACTTTCTGTTTCGGATCTGGAGACTCCAAAACCACTTGCCATTCACAATCTACTAACATATTCACCAGCTTTTGAGGGCCTGAAGGTTCAAGGTTTCCTAGGAACGACAAATAAACCAAAAACACAAATCTTATAGGATTCAAAACGAATCAATATGATAAATGATACACCGTAATTTAATAATAACCTAAGAAACAAGCCATCAATTTTCAATGCTTGCGCCCACATTGACACTTTAAATCCCCACGAAAAAGGTTAGTATTATGCAGGAGTGGGTTTTCAAGTTCGTTTGTTTTGCCTTTACCTTTGGTCCTCAGACGTACAGAGCCACGGACAGCTCGTAGGTTACTCGTGTCCGCCAAAAAACGCTCGCTCTCCGTTATGTCCCGCCAAACGCAAATCACAGCGTTATGAAGCCCATGTGGGAAGACGTTGGCCCCTTTGTAAGTCACGGGTCCTCCTTCCTGGCCCCCTTTGCTCATTACCATTGCCGCCACTTTTTGGCACATGGTGGGGGCCACATCAGGCCGAAGATCAAAAACGATCCGTCCTTCAGGATTTCCGTTGTGCGCAAGTAGGAAAGCACAGGCCAACCGACGTAGCTGGGGAGCTCTAATTAAGGCTGCAGGTTTGGCGGCGACTGATACAGGAGCAGAATTGCGAACAACACTCTGATTAGACAGCGTAGGCTTTGGTTTTGCATCATCTCGCTTGGGAACAGCCGTTTTCGGACGCACACCTACCCATATTGGTGTCTCACTATTCGTAGGCACAGATGGGGCTTCATTCCCATTGCTTCCTACTGAGAGAATTCTTATTATTAAAAGAGCCAGCGGAAACTAAAGCAATGTTTACCAGAAACGGCCCAAGAGCGCTTGGCTTGTTGCCACTGCTCTGAGGCTGCTTCCGACGAGCCTTCGGTTAAGGCGATTAGGGTGTAGGTGAGAACCGAGAGTAAGTTGGACTTCCGACTGGGGTGATCGGCGTTCAAAGCCAAGGCCCATTGCGGTAATTCCTTGGACACTCCATTGGGAGCAATTAAAACCGTCTTTGTCGTATAACCTTCCATTTGCTGCAAATGTGCCGCTTTCTGCTTTGCTTCCTGGACTTCCTCTTTCCCGATCAAGTTCTCGTTCTCGTAATAAGCCAACGTGTCTCGCAGTTGCGTAACTTCATGAGTCTCAACATCCAAAGACTCGGTCGCGGTGAGTTTGGATTGCGCGGTTCCGATGTCCACCTCTACGATGCTTAGATTGATGTCGATTTCATCCAAAACCTACGGACCGATTTAAAGTTAACGTTACCTTGAAGAGTTTTATTCGTTTTCACCAGCTCGTATTACTTGTTGCGTAGCTTGTTTAGCAGCGAGTAGCACGCTTTTGCTCTCGTGCTTGCTCCTCAGGATTTTGGCCCACATTTCTTGGCATTGACAAAGAGTGCTTCCTAGTCGAATTTTCCAAACGTCCATTACGTCGGCCACATTTTTCAAAGCATGTTTCTTACGAGCGCAGGTAAGAGACATTGGGGATTGGCAAGACATGCACCATATTTCCCTGCTTTCTTCAAAACTAAGCCCAGAAATACAAGAAATCAAAATCGACGTTTTTTTTAAAAAAAAAAGAAACTCACTTTTCTTGGGTATCCGCAATTCCTATCTGTTTAACACTCAAGCTGAGTCCCTTCAGGTATTTGTCATTGAGACTGGTCAAGACTTCCGAATTATTAAGCAAACTCTCAGGACCATATTTGCCCATGGGAAAGGATTCGCGACAAAATGGACATTCCAAAGTACGAGTTTTCACCAAGGACTATATCCAAACGAGTACAAAAGGTTGTCAAAGTCACCTCAAGGTCAACTCAAAGGTTGTCGAAGTTGACTTTGACAACCTTTGCTCATGGTAGAAAGCACAGTATAGAGGTTTACCTTTGCAAACCTCTATACTGTGGTAGAAAGGAAGAAAAAGGATTACAAATAAAATAAACTTACCTGTAAACAGATCAAGCAAAACGTATGACTACACGGTAACAATTTAGGCTTCCTCATGAATTCGTCGAAATCTTCCATGCAAATGGGACACGTAGTGGCATATTCGTCGGAGCTCATATTTACTGGAATGGTGGAAGACGCAGGGGGAAAAAATCAAATAATGTGTTATTAGAGACTCCACGTTACTGTGTTACTAGAGATCATACGCTTCCACACTCCTCTTCTTACAAACGGATTTATGTAAGAAATGGACGGGAGGCGAAAATCTAACGTGAGGCGAAATTATTTCTAAGGGCAACGTATGCATATAAAAACTACTTAACTCTAATTTTCATTATGAAAATGAATAAAGAGACGAGGAACTGCGTATATAGGAAATTAAATTTCAAAACATCCCCCCTAACAATCTGGTACAAAAGCAATACATACAATATGGCACCCGCTTTGTCTACATCCGACTACTTGAATGCAACTTCTCGAGTTGGTATTTTCGATGTTTCCGTGATTTGAATGGCAGTGTAAAGAATGGGTCTTACTTTTATCGAAGCAATAGCGAGACAAATCCGGTAACAAAAGCAAACAATTACTGGTTAACTTAAATGTTGTTTTCGGTGCCGCGCGTAAAATCTGTTCGTAAACGAGTTCCACATGAATACTGCACTTGTACTGCAGTTTCGTCGAGAATTGCGTTTTATTTGGTACAGCTTAAGCCATCTAGCGACTATCTCCAAAATATTTAAAGTAGTTTGGCATGAGGAAGCCCTCTATGTATAATCAAACGAATTCATCACAGTATTTTGGTTTGGCGTTAAACGGTTGGTAAATCTGATGCTTTTTTTGTTACTTTATAAAAGTTTACGCTTATTCTAGGAAATTCTGGTTAGTTTTAACATGGAAAGCGCTCGAAAGCATAATTTAGAACAAAGCGGCAAGAGTAGTACTATTTATTCGCCACAAATTAATGGGCAATCAAGTGGACATGCACATGGAACGAATGGTGGTTGCTGTTCATCACACGCTTGCCATTCACATTCAGCTCCCAAACAGCCTCCAACCACGCAACTCTCGTCGAATGCAACGTGCCATGAGCATAGTGACTTGGACGATAAGCAACGCAGTTCTAGCTCAAGCAGCGCTGCTACATCCCACAGCAATGAAGAGTCCCAAGATTCGCAAAGCTGCGAATGCTGCTACTGTGATAGGAACAACAGCAAAGTAAGTGCTATACCATTGTTCACTACCATTTAAATTGAATTTCTCTATGGGATAGTCTCCTGCAACGAGGAAACTTGCTGCCAAGAAACGTTTGCAAGCCCTTCTGCAAGAAAAGTATCGGGACCAACAACAAGAACTGTCAGATCGACTGGGGTCCATATCCTTAAAGGAGAAATCCGTGCCCAGCAGAACCATATCCAATGATTCCATGTCTAGTAGCTGTCCCGATGTGGAGGAGAAGAACATCGATGAACTGCTTGGGTTCATCGAGGGACATCCTTTACCTAATCCTAAGAAAGTTGCCAAGAAAGCCCGCCAACGGCAGAAAAAGGTACAAAGATTATAAACACGCGCTTTTCAAATTGCTTTCCTTTTTAAACTAATGAATTTCTTTTATGTAGTTGGAAGAGCAGTTGGCTGAAGAGGAGCGTTTAAAGAAACTGGAACAAAACGAGAAGCGGAAGAAGAAAGAACTCAAGAAACTCCAAAGGAAACAGCAAGCTCAAGCCAAAGCTGGGAAGCCTTTGCAGCACAATGCTGGAAAAAGTACCACCAGTTCCTCTACTACTACTACTGCTAATCCCAAGCAGGCCAAACAGTCTTCTTCAGCCCCTCCAGTGCCCAATGGAATGGTCCGTATCACTCATAACCCATTGACAAATTCTGCAATCATCACCCCCCTGTACGGCCCCATTGAAACCGCCTCCACACCTCCTTCCTATTTCAACCCAACCTTGTTCAACGGTATGGTAGGTGTGCCAACTCCAAGTCCTCGATTGCCAATACCCCAATTCCCGAAACCTTCAGTAGCATTCAGCAGAAGCCAACCAGGGCCCGGATTAGGTGACCAGCAACGTTCCTATCATGTCGTCAATAACGCTTCCGTGCCCAAACCTCCTAGCGAAGTACCCAAGATGCTCAACAAGAACGGTTTTGTGGAAATCACAGGCAATAAAGCACCGGACCAACCTATGGTGACCATCCGACGCGTCAACGATAGCCGAAATGATCCTGTTGTCACTATTACCCTGAAAGGTGAACGCCCAGAAGCAGACAAAGTCCTTTTCACGCTCGTTAATGGCCAAGGTAACAATAAAAAAAAAACTATTTACTCATTTTTTCAAGTACCAATGTGTAAATCTGTGTTAATTTTTTTATTATTTTTTTTATTTAGCGCTGGGAAGTGACAAGTCAGACCCCAAATCGGACGACCCGAAGCAGTCAAAAGCTGAGCTGAAGAAAGAGCTCAAAAAGCAGAAGAAGAAAGAGAAGAAGAAATCGTACAAGGAGGAGAATGAGAAGCTCCATCCCGTCGTGAGAAAGATTCCAAATCCGAGTCCCCAACCCAAGCTGGAAAGGCATATTACGCAAGTTAATGAGACAGACGTCATCTTGGAGAATTTTAAATTACCGCCAGGCATTACTGTGACGCGCGTCCATGCCCCGCCCTCCAACACAGGGATTGCTGCTTCTTCTTACCGTGTCCATTCAGCTCCCTCGACGACCGCGTCCGAGTTCCATCATGCCCATACAACCAATCGCTACTTTCCTGCCATTAATCCAGTGCTTGGTGCTGGAGCCAACTACGCGGCGTCAGGGGCCAACTCCCAGATGCCCAGTTACCGATACCCTTTTCCCTCACAAGTCAATTCACACATGTCTCCCTCAGTTATCGTAGCTCCCTCACTGAATCATCCTCCGCAACGGAACGAGATGCAGAATTTGAACATGAATTCCATGGGACCCATGGGAGCACCCAATGTTATAGTGGTGGAAACGAGGCAGCTTTCTGCGGCCGAGAAAAAGTGCACCAGTGTAGGGGTCCAAGCAAATGAGGCAGAACTCTTATCCAAGAAGCAGAAGAAGAAACTCAAGAAGAAGGAGAAGAAGCATTTGTACGCCCAGCAAGCCGAAGACACCAACACCATCAAAGTCCAGACCAAGAGTGTGATTTCCCACCCAGAGACGTCTATGACGCCGCCTCTGAACCTTCCACGGATTCCAGCAGTCAACATGCAGTATACACAGCCTGTGCAGCGTGCACAGGACGACAAGTTGCAGAAAGAAAAGAAAAAGGGCAAGAAGAAGGGCAAGAAAGACAACTGGGGTGAGGATTTCTTAAAAGTTGCTTGAGATTTTTAACGGATTATTTATGTTGTAGAGACCATCTTTGCACCTAAAGCTGATCTGGACTTGGATGGAAGTGAACTGGACGACGTAGAACGTGAATTGGAGGCGTTTAAGCGATTTTGTTTTAACTCGGTGCCGCCTGAGCGTAAAGAGAAAGTGAAAGTTAATCTCAATGTTAAAGACATCTTTGTGAAAAAACGCACCGAAGATTGAAGAAAGAGAGAAAAGATGCAGCTTCAAACATTGACAAAAAAGCGGGCAATACATGCTAAGTTTGGGAACTTTTTTACAGGACCATCTGTGCATTTTTTCTGTATTGAACAACAGGTTATATCTTACAGTTTGACAACAGTAAGCAAATAAGAATGGAGAAAAGTATCATTTCTCGGTTAACTCATACAGATGTTCTGCTTGTTTTAGCGAGGTTTCCACGTCTTCGCAATGGGGGAGAACACATTTAGGAATAGCTTCTTCACCGTAATAGGCTCCTGCAATGCTACCAGCCATGGAGGCAATGGTATCGGTGTCTCCGCCTAAGGCAATGGCATACTTTAACGTCTTCAAGAAGCCGTTTTCATCGAATTTCAGCGCGTCTTCGACCGCTTTTAAGAACGCATATAGTGAGCTGGGTACTGAATCGAACGCTGCCACGCCGTTCCCTAAGTAGTAAACTGCGTGATCTTCATTGAAATCTTCTTGGAGCAACTCTTTCACTTTCGTCAATTTGTCCACGTAACAACTTGATTCCCTAGAGATCACCACGATTTAATAAACAAAAAGGAGGTTTATTTTAATCGTCAACTCACCCTTTTTCACAACTGTCTTGGCTTGCTATATTTTTCATTAGTTCAATTAGACTTTGGACAAACTCAGTCGTGTTCATGCCCTCAATTGGGTCCTGGTTTATGGCAGTATGGACTGCTAAGCACTGTAAAGAGAAGGGCAACAAGGCGGAGAGGTTAACGGTAAACAAGTAGGAACATGTCCCGTACGTTTGTACCTGCAAGATGCCTCCGTTGTATCCCAACTTGTTGGAGTGCGTTATTTGGCCTGCTTGTCTTGCCATTCTAATAGCTTGTTCCTGATTGCCCCAACAAAATAAAGCGACTGGAGAAACGCGCATGGCTGCGCCGTTTCCCCATGATCCTCGGTTAGAAAATGCTGTTTTAGCTGGTCCGTATGGATCTTTCCCATCTTGTGCTTTCAATGCTGCAAATACTTCAACCACCGATCCCCCATAGCCTCGTCTAGGATGGGCATAGTACTCGTGAAAGAACCTTTTAAAGGAAATCCAAATTATAAAAAGATGCCATTAATTCTCTTTCGTTTCCAATTCACTTTTTTGCCATATCTTCGGCATGGAAGCCCTTTCTATCTATCAACGACTGGGCAACACATCTCGTCATCGCCGTGTCATCGGTGTATTTCTTGTATACAACTACAACAATAAAATAGAATGGGTTACGAGGGTTACTTCATCTGTAAGTAGTATATATATATAGGACAAGTATAAGGTTTACCTTTTTGGTGATCGTTCGTCTCTTCGATTTTCTCAAAGTACTGCGTAAGTACAGTTTTCGTAACATGTCGTTCGCCTTCGAATGGAGCTCCTAAACAATCTCCAGCTAAAGATCCAAGCAAGCATCCCCGAAACTTGCTCAATAAACCGACAGACTTTTGCGCTGCCCTGCTCGCCATGCTACTGACAATTTTGTTGTGAATACTGGTCGAAGGGACCTCCTGCTGGGTTTCTCCAGATTCTTGGAAATAATCCACAGTGTCTGACGACGTTGAACTCATGTTTTCGCCACACACCCAGTTGCTATAGGCTGGAAGCGTTTGTTTATATTTTTTACCGTAATACAATTTACGCGCTAAACAATAGTATCGGCTCAAGTGACAGTTCTCGGAAAGTTAATCGATAGAAAGGCAAGGCAAACCGAAACTTGTAAATAAACAGCCACGTTTAACAACTAAGCTATAATCACATGTACCTGATTTGTACGCATTACTACGTACAAATTTAAATTAATTCAAAATGCAGCGAACATTAGTAGGAAGACATAACGAAGATGAAATTTCGAGACTCTTACCGGGTAAGTAATGCATGTCATGTCATTTTAATCGAACCTTAATTGTTTAATTAAGAGAAGTTTCCTAATCGGAAAGCCTTAGTAAATTTGGTTGATTGTTATCTGCATCGTAACGCCACAGGGGAAAATTTCTCTTCTGTGGAATATTAAACCATTTCATTGAAACCTGACAAGTTGACAACGAAAAGTATCCTAGAATATATGTCAAGCCATGCTCTTGCCCTCTATGTGAAGCAAAATAGTCAAGGCTCTATAGGGAGAAACTGGGGGCGTTTCCCAGTAGTATTTCGAGGGGTCTTGGAAAGCCGGTTCTCCCCTTTCACCCCACAAGTTCTTAACAACATATCGTTTTGTACGTTCATCACATGAATCTCACAAAAACTTTCCTTAAATTATCCGCTAGCGTATTCTAATTACAGTAGATGCCGCTTATTGTGATCACTGGTTATTAGAATCAGCCGCTTTATGGGATCAAATTTTAAATGACCGATTCAAAATGATAAAATTCAAAGCATTTTAATCAGTTATTAAAATCACACTTTCGGATATTAGAATAAATTTCTACAGAATCTTCACAGGTTACAGCAAGGAAACTACAGTAGTAATTGCTGCGTGGTCCCGTGCTATGTAATTTTATCTTTGCTCCTGTACAACCGGTACTCTCAATATAGTTGCGGCAACAGGCGAGAGCCTGCTACGCCAGCTACAATGGAAAAAAAAAAATTGCTGCGTGGACTTTGCATATTGACTATATGACATTCCTTTTACGTCGTTTGTCCAATCCCGTAATTTCCAGCCTACTGCTGCGCTTAGGGGAAATACCTTCTAAATTCCCTAAGTCAATTAAATGAGTAGATAATTCAATTAAATGACCAGTTCCTTTAATTGACTGGAAAACTTAGAAAGAATATCGTGTTGAGAACCACAGCGTAGGACTATAGGTTTCAAAGGCGCAGCGTTATTTGTGCTTCAGACATGTTATACAAAAATGGCGAAGAACAAGAAAAGGGTTGATTTAAATGTAAAAGAAAAGTTGCGGCTCATTGAAACTTATGGCAAATTAAATTTAGAAGATTTGCCACAAAGAAAAGCGGCCGTTAAATTAGAAACTCCTCAATCATCTCTATCAAAGCTGTCCAAAGAATCGCTACGAAATCGACAATAATGGGTGTAGTGAATCTAGTCGGTAGGTACATATTTCCGATTTTCGGTTGTTAGAATCTCCGCTTAATAGAATCAATATTCATTTGGCAAACGTGATCACAATAAGCGGCATCTTCTATAATTGGAAAGAAAACGATAACTGCGATTACACGTATAAAATTGACAGAATTCCTGTAGCGTGTTACCTTTTTTTCCTTATAGTATTTTTTTGTATAATATTAAAAGGAATGTCTGGGTAAAAACCATCCCTATCCGTATCTAATCCGAAAAGAGGCACACACTATAGGATGCAGTTTACTTCTTTCGGCTTCGATAGAATTCTGTCATGTCATGAAGATANGTTAGGTTAGGTAATTAGGTTAGGTTAGGTTAGGCTAGGTTAGGTTAACACACTAAAGGGCTTACTCTTATAAGCACCGATTTTGTCGTCAAGTGGCAACGCTGTAAGAACTTTCTCCATGCTATTTCCCCTATCCTGGTTTGTACAGGTTGGGTTTTGGCTATATGCAATCCGAAAAGAGGCACACACTATAGGATGCAGTTTACTTCTTTCGGCTTCGATAGAATTCTGTCATGTCATGAAGATAGCTTATCTGAATTAGATAGATCTTTTGACCTTCTAATGTATTTCTTCTCTTTAGTAGATTAAGGGATATTTTTCTGAGAAAACATATCGTGTTTATGAGATATACACTTGACCTGTCGTTTACTTCAAGTCCCCAGAGTTCAATTTATTAAGATGATAACACAAGATGCATCTTGTGTTATCATCTTAATAAATTGAACTCTCGTTACCATGGTAACGAGAGTGAGTAAATCCCTACTAGCTTAGTTTCTGATTCGGTTTGTTGTTAGTTCACCTTGGTCTCTTTATACCGCACAAACTCAGCAGATCGTCAAACTCATATTCTAGGCCTTGAAATAGCTAGAAAGATCCAGTGTTTTGCAGGCAGACTATGAGGTTATAGCAACATAGCAAGGTTGAAGTTGAAATAGACGGTCAGTTTGGCGAGAGATTTTGTAACTCTACAAGTGTAGGACGTGTATAAAAGACGTGTATTTTTATGAACAGTCCGAATTTTTTTCTTTTTGAGATTCTGGTCGTAATGTCATTCGCGATACGGATCGAAAATCTCCGGGGGTCATCTTGATTTCACAGATCTTCAAAGGTGCTATTTCTGTCAATACGTCGTTTGTATGCTAGTTAGTCGTCAGGTGTGTATCTTTTTCATTCGTGGATGTCCGCAACAGATGTACTTTGCACGCTAAACGCGAAAAACTCCTCCATAGGTCAATGTAAATGGGGAGGGGGGCATCAAACCCTCCATGTCAAGAACAGATACATTATCATGAGCTATTTAACTGCCATTTGTCGATTCTGATAACAAGCTTGGGATCTTGACAGCCGTGATTTGATTACTGGTAAATTTAATGCGATGTGATTTCCTGCTTATGCAACCGTCTTTCCTTGACTGTGGTGGTCCCGTATATTTACCCCCCGAAAAACTCAA
>JAGJRP010001395.1:0-16170 GCA_022832235.1 Lepidurus couesii
TTTTGTTTTGTTTTTTAAGCACGTAAAAGCAATGGAGGAACTACTGCAAGACTTCGAAATGGGTGAACACCTTTTGCTCATAGGAAATCAAGGTGTAGGGAAAAATCGAATTATTGACCGGTTACTCAACTTGCTCAATCGACCGCGCGAATATATTCAATTGCATAGGTGAGTCGTGTAGTGAAATTAAGGTGATACTTTCACGTATCCGTTTTTTTTTCTTTCTTTAATTTAGGGATACCACAGTGCAGAGTCTGACTGTTCAACCAACAGTCAAATCTGGCGTAATAGTGTACGAAGACTCGCCTTTAGTTCGGGCAGCCAGGTTGGGTCACGTGCTCGTCGTAGATGAAGCTGACAAGGCTCCTACCCACGTCACTTGCATCCTGAAAGTAAAGATCTAAACTACAAGTAGTGTACCGCAAGAAATTTAGGTAAAAAAACGCCATTTGTCTCTAGACTTTAGTAGAATCGGGCGAAATGATTCTGTCGGATGGGAGAAGAATTGTTTCCCATAAAACTTCCACGGAAGACGCGAGTTTTATTCCTTTGCATCCAGATTTCCGTATGGTTGTACTGGCGAATAGACCTGGTTTCCCTTTCTTAGGCAACGACTTTTTTGGCGTCTTGGGTAAACGCATTGAGATTTTCAGATAGTAAAGCCGTCTGACGCAAAAAGTCTCTTTCTGTAGGAGATTTATTCAGCGTTCATGCTATCGATAATCCCAGTTTCGAATCCGAGTTGGCGTTGCTCAAACAATACGGCCCGGGCGTTTCGGAGAAAGTCCTTACCACACTAGTGGGAGCTTTCGGAGAGCTACGTGATTTAGCCGACCAAGGCCAAATATCCTATCCGTATTCCACCCGCGAAGTCATCAACATCGTCAAGCACCTTCAAGTAAATCCTTTTTTATTTATTTTTTATTTTTGCTCCCTACATATTCCACTTTATGACTCCTTCTAAGTAACTTCTTTTTGATCTACCTTCTCTAGCTGTATCCCACAGAAGGCCTGGGGAGTGTTATCCGTAACGTATTCGACTTTGATGCCCATAGTCCTGAAGTGCAAAAAACTTTAGCACGAGTGTTGCACAAACACGGCATTCCATTAGGGGCATCGCCTGATAATGTATCTTTAGCCAAAGAGTAAAAGACGATAGTATATGAATAAATTTGTTCCCAATACATGTATTTTCTCTGCTTTTATAAATAGGGTTGCACTACATGCACCGACACTTGCTGGACAGTGGCATGTAGGGCCCTCAACGAAGTCTGCACATCTTACTTTCGAAGAAAGCTCGATGGCTCTGAAGGTACTATAAGCCCTATAACTTGGTTGCTTTTTTCACGGAATACTTACGTTATGCACGTTATAGGGGCCGCATCATCTCCCTGTCAGGCCGTTTAAGTGCGAAGGTAATGAGGCCCGTATGGTTCGCTTTAGCGAAGAGAAGAAATACTGGGATTTACCATTGGAAGATACAGCTGTTTTGGTTGACGTTTTGCTCACTCATCGTTAGTTTACTCGTTTACTTTTCCTTTTCTCGGTCAAGCATATTTCGAGTACTGAGAACAGTTTATTAGGTCCTCAAACAGGCGAATGCGTAACAGTCTTACAAACGAATCCAGCGGGTCTTTTGTCGTGGGACGTGAGCACTAATCTGGGTTATTTAGTGCCACTTGAGCGTCATTTTCCCAATCCGCGAACGTGGAATGCTGCCACACCCAAATTTTCCTTTAGCAACTTACAGGGAGAATGGGCTAATTACGTAGCAGTTTACGAAGCGCATGTACGTATATGTAAAGATGTCATATTTACGCGTAAAACTCGCAAGCGAGTGAATTATGATCATTCATTTAGGCCAATCAATTGTTTATAATTGAGCCTTGGACAGGTGAAGCATTTAAAGTTGGATTGGACTCGGTTTTAAACTCTGCTGTACAGAAGTTTACCCAAGTGTTTGGGAACGAGGAACCTGTAATTCACGGTTTCGACGCTAAATGCCCCAATCAAATGGTAAAATTTGTCATACTCGATAAATTCACTTGCTTCTATAAGAACGTTTATGAATGATTCAGGTCGTTTATCAACAAGGTGACAGTCGTATGCAAATTGTGGATTTGGATCAAAGCAAACTCTTCGAGCTCAGCCTGCCTTTGTCCATTTCAGCGCTACACGCTGTGTCCCAAGATACATTTTATGTTTCCGACGGAGACAAGTACACAGCTCATTTGAATAAGACTAACTCTTTATCTCATTCTTGTTGTTTCGCGTCGTAGAAAATTTTTACTACAAAAGTCCCATCCCGAGATGCTTTGTGCCAACATTTTATGTGCCTTAGAGGATCCTAGCAACATATTTGACGTAGAGGATTGTAACCAACAAAGCTTAAGCAAAGAAAAATTGTCGGCTGCTCTGCAACAGAATGTGGATTGCCCTTCGCGAATAATAGCCTCACCCCACGCTGTATGTGGCATAGCTCTTGGGTTTCCGGAACTCAGCTCGGGGCAAGTTTATGCATGGCCTAAGGCGTCAGTAAACCAGCAAACTGTTCAGACTCAGTTTTTAACCCAGCATGGTTTGGTAAGTTAAAACTTAAAACGCTTTTATGACTGTTAGGAAATGGAGATTTTTTTCTGTACGTATTTATGTTTATTGCTAGGTTGTCAACGTTCTAGATCCAGCGGATGTCGACAAGGATGTACAAGTGCCGAACAGTTCTGGTTATTTGCAAACAGTTGATTTAGTTCGGCAAAAAATTCGCTATTTGCCGGTTCCGGAGTAAAAATCTTGACTTAAGTTATGTTATATGGTTAACGTTAATCTCGTTTCGTTTCTTTTTATAGGGCTAGCCGCTACCTTCCCTACACCTCAAGGGTATCGGCTATGAACGGGGCTCCTTTCCTCACTGCTGGTAGCGACGAGTCGGGTTCGATGCTCACCGTCGATTTTGGCGGAAGAGCGAGATTATGGGAATTGTCTTCGTCGGTATTAAATAAGTCGTTTGAGCAATGGCGTGCTCTCGTTGGTGGTCAGTATATTTTTTGTTTATTTTTTAAACCTCCGTGTAATGCTTATTGCAATGGAAACATTAATCGGTTCGCTTCCATGTTTCTGGCAGACGAAGGCGGACGATTGATGTTGGAACAACGTTCAAGTGGTTTGGGTGTGTCTCATCCAAAAGTTGGGAAGATTGACGCGAAGAATGCTCCGCATGTGGGCGGTAATCAATGGGCTGGAGGCACGGGTGGTCGTGACACTGCAGGATTAGGCGGAAAAGGAGGACCTTATCGCTTGGACGCCGGACATACTGTTTATCAGGTAAAAATGACGATTGTTTCTTTTCCTGGTCTTGTTTCCAGTGGGTATTGATTGATAAAGTCCTATTTACGGGGTTGGACGGAATAGGTGCCGGATGCGGAAAAAGCGGCTGTTCCCGAGCACGTCAAAAGAGCTGCCCATGAGATGGCTAAAGAAGCTTTTCGTCGGAAATTGGACGAGATCCGCATGAGTGAATTCGATGCGGAATTGTACCAACAGTATGGCAGCGGCGTGCAGGATCAAGTTCAGGCTTTGCGATTGGTATTGGATAGCTTGCAGGCCAAAGCCAAAGAGAGGCAATGGATCAGACATCAGACCGTAGGAGAGCTCGACGACGCCAAGCTAATAGAAGGTAGGATACATTTATCTTATCACAAATATTTCTTATTGATCTTGTCGAGTTTCCTTGGGCCCGTAAAAAGTTGAATATTTATCTAATAGGTCTAACGGGCGAAAAGGCCATTTACAAAAGACGAACCGACAAAGAACCCGAGTTAGGAGCACCGCAGACCAAACCTAAACATTTCCGTCTCGTCGTCGACGTATCTGGAAGCATGTACAGGTACAGGCTGACGACAGTTTTAAGAAATATCTTAAGTTTTAAGACGTTAGATGTATGAAGTTCGAAGTTAGATCTATGATACTGTATCTTTTGGGAAATAAGGTTTAACGGCTATGATGGACGGTTGGATCGGGAAATGGAAGCTGTTTTGCTGTTCATGGAAGCACTAGAAGGACACGATGTGAAATTCCGTTATGACATTATGGGCCATTCGGGGGAGGCTTCTCAATTACCTCTTGTGACCGTTGAGAAACCGCCCCGTAACCAGAAGGAACGTTTAGACGTATTAAAGGTACCGAGACAAAGCATTTAATTAATCCTGTTTAACGCGGCGTGTGGCTTCATAGGTGATGCACGCACATTCACAGTATTGTATAGCGGGCGATTACACTTTAGAAGCTACGTCGAAAGCCATAGCGGGGTTAGACAAGATGACTGATATAGATGAAGGCTTCGTCATTATCCTGTCCGACGCCAATTTGGAACGGTATGGCATTCCTGCGAAATCTCTGGCCACAGCATTGACGCAGTCAACGAAAATAAAAACTGCTGTGATTTTCATTGGCTCCTTAGGAGATCAAGCGGTTAGGTAAGAAAGCATGCTGATCTCAGTTATATATAACTTATTACATAACTTGTTGACTCGGTGAATATGTCATGTTCTTTTCGTAGATTGTCTCAAGAGCTCCCAACAGGCAATGCATTCGTGTGCATGGAGCTGCAAAAGCTTCCTCAAATACTGCAGCAAATATTCACTGCTGCAATGCTGTCAGGACCATAAATCGCTAGCGTCCGGGTCTGAGGGTAAACTAAGCGCTCATGTACAGTACAATGCAATGCACGTTTCCGAATGACATCAGTCCCAAGATAATTACTAAAGACCTATGATTGCAAAAGAGGGCGATTCGGAAGACGGACGAGTTCAGTTCGCGAGTTTTGTACGATATTAGCTGTAATATTAAAAAGAGCTCAAAGTAGCAGCAGACTGGCAAGTTCTTATTGTTCTAGACTTCTAGTACTGAAACATTCCAGGTCTAATGTCAAAGCATTGGCTATTCAGATAAGGAAGTGTTTCTGCTTAGTTATGTCCTTTGGGGAAAGGAGGGGGAATGCTATAAAGGAAGCTTTCGTGTTTAAATTGCACACAACGAAGGAGGTCATAAAGGTTATATTTTACCATCAAATGCCCAGACTTGTTTTGCGATAAATTAAAAAGAGAATGGCAAGGTGGTAAAGAAACGGAAGATTTGGGAGATACAGTCCAGGTACACGTTATGTAATGGCGTTTTCCTTTGGGAACACTGAGTGCATTTTTAGTGCTGCCCCAGTTTCCGAGTTTTCGCCTCTGTGACCTCTCTGTCGCCCCAGCCAGTGCCAAAAGGCAGTTCCCAAAGGAAGACACCTAGTCCAACCGTCCTCTTCTGTTTTCCTGCTTGTTTGTAAACATATAGCTGCTTCAGCTTCTAGTTCTACGTCTTTTTTTTCCTTATTTTTGGCCTGGGAATGGGATAATATGCAAGTAGCAAAGCTACCATTTCATCACTGACACTGTCACTACTAGAATTAAGGGCAACATTTCCTTTAAAAGAAGAAAAATGAACTTTTTTTTCTGTAAGGTTCATATATGGCGCCAAACTTTACCGCACTCGAACTGTAGCACTGCCGAAAAAGTCAGAGCAGCAAAAGTTGCCCTTCGCCGCACTTTCTAGTGCGCACTTTCCCAAAGGAATTTGCCCAGTGTCACTGAACTTGCTCTGCATTCCCAAAGGAAAACGCAAAGTCCACTCCGTGGATGAAAGTTCAGCACTAGGGTCCCCAATGGAAAACGCCATTAGCCCAAGACTTGGATGGGGTTGAGAGCAATGTTGCAGGCGTTGACTCCTCGCTTCAGGTAGAAATATCCTCCTAAAAAGCCTGGTTCACACGGCCAGTCATTGACGGGCAAGTCAAGCTTCAAGTCAAGGGTTCCGCCCGGAGGGCACGACTGGCGTCCTGCCCACTTGACTTTTGTCTTGACAGTCGCGATTCAATTAAGATTGAATCTTGACCCTTGACTGGCATGTTGCGCGACATTGTCGAGCAGAAATGATTCAAAATCTAGTACGTAAATTGTATTGTTTGTTAATTTAATGGATACAAAAACTTTGAAAGCCTAATGGATTAGCCTAATTTATTAAATTGCACTTTTTTACTGCCTCCGAGGAAACGCGCCTGCCGGCAACGCTTTGACACTTTGCTTGTTATGATGAACGTGGCGTTGCCGGCTAGCGCGTTTCCTCGGACAGTAAAAAAGTGCAATTTAATAAATTAGACTAATCCATTAGGCTTTCAAAGTTTTTGTATCCATTAAATTAACAAACAATACAATTTACGTACTAGATTTTGAATCATTTCTGCTCGACAATGTCGCGCAACATGCCAGTCAAGGGTCAAGATTCAATCTTAATTGAATCGCGACTGTCAAGACAAAAGTCAAGTGGGCAGGACGCCAGTCGTGCCCTCCGGGCGGAACCCTTGACTTGAAGCTTGACTTGCCCGTCAATGACTGGCCGTGTGAACCCAGCTTTTAAGCCCCAGCTCGGTCCGTGCCAGTCGTTGCGAACAATCCAGACCTTGACGCCACCTAGCTTTCCGTAACCAACCACCATGACAGGGATCATGATTCCGTCAGTCGACTGCAATAGAACATCATTGGTAAGTCATGAACATTAGAATGTTCGAAGTCCACACAAATTTTACCTCACTGTCAATGGAAGTATGGCTGAAACCCGCAACCGACTTTGGACACATTTTGTCACTGTCCATAATCCCAGCCCTGGCGGTGAAAGAAAAGCCGTAAACACTAGAAGTTTCTCTCCACTCAACCCACAAATAGCAACTGGTAACAAATGATGAATCCTGTATACTTACGAATAACGGAAGAAATCCGTGTACAATGTTTTCAAATCCAAGTATAGAGTTGCTAAGATGGGTCCTCCTTGTTTGACTCGCTTTGCCATTTTACGCTCATTGAGTGTTCTGATGTTTTGGTAGCCCTTTTTTAACTTGTACGCGATCCCTACTTTATCAGCATGGCAAGACTCTGTGGCACGAGGAGGAGGAAGAGTCGCAGGAGGAGGAGGAGAAGGAGGAAGAGTCGCAGGAGGAGGAGGAGAAGGAGGAAGAGTCGCAGGAGGAGGAGGAGAAGGAGGAGGAGAAGGAGCAAGAGTCGCAGGAGGAGGAGGAGAAGGAGAAGGAGCAAGAGTCGCAGGAGGAGGAGGAGAAGGAGGAAAAGTCGCAGGAGGAGGAGGAGAAGGAGGAAGAGTCGCAGGAGGAGGAGGAGAAGGAGGAGGAGGAGGAGAAGGAGCAAGAGTCGCAGGAGGAGGAGGAGAAGGAGGAAGAGTCGCAGGAGGAGGAGGAGAAGGAGGAGGAGGAGGAGAAGGAGCAGGAGTCGCAGGAGGAGGAGGAGGAGAAGGAGGAAGAGGGTAGTAGTAGAAGGAGAAGGAGCGGGGAAAATAAGTGGAAGTCGGAATTTGTAGGCTCTCGTCCTCCTACAAATAAAAGTATTTCTCATTATGACTTTAACTAAACGAATGGCTACAGTAACTTTGAAGTGAGCAAGTTTCCAATTACTTAAATGTTCTTTTTGTCCAAAGTGTTTTTTTCGCACAACGCATAGTCAGAAATTCTTACCGTTTCATGGTAAGTAATATTGAGAGCTACACCAGCGTAGAGAAGGTAGTCTAACGCATCCGTCACTTTCTTGAAGTTGGGTGTAATGCATGCCACTTGAACGTTGGGTAACGCACACTCCAGGACTTGCTTCACACTAGTTCATTCAATTTCCTTGATTTAGAAGCCAATTTAATTTCGTAGTTTCACCTGAAATCGCGAAGAATGTGTCCCTTGCTTGACATGCAGTCTTTGTATTCGGCCATGGCGACAGCGGGAAGAGCCCATTGTGTAAAGTTGCAAGTTGGGTCAGACCCAAGAATGAATTGTTCGGCAATTGGTGGCATACCATTTTCTGTAGCGGTAATCCACCTATAATTCACCTTTTACTTTAGAAACAAAGTCGCGCGTACACGTGAACAAAATCCACGCATAAACACCGTACAAATCAAAAAGTAGAAGGCCAAAAGCTGGCCCGTACCAAGATTTTTGGTTCGGGGGGGAAGTAGTGAATATCGTAATGGGGAAAAAAAATTCGGGGGGGGGGGTTAAACGCAAAATGCAACTTACCTTGAAAGAATGCCCGAACTTTTGTTCCCCCATCATCGTTACATCTTGAATGTCCTGGTAAATTCGTAAAATTTTAGGGAAAAAATCCATTTCAAGAAATTCCAATATCCTATATCCNCCCCCCCCCCCCCCCCCCCCCCCCCCCCCCCCCCCCCCCCCCCCCCCCCCCCCCCCCCCCCCCCCCCCCCCCCCCCCCCCCCAAACGCAAAATGCAACTTACCTTGAAAGAATGCCCGAACTTTTGTTCCCCCATCATCGTTACATGTTGAATGTCCTGGTAAATTCGTAAAATTTTAGGGAAAAAATCCATTTCAAGAAATTCCAATATCCTATATCCCTCTATTTCTGTATCCCAGCTCGGGATTTTATAATATTGGGGTAGATGAACCTGGACGAGTTATAATTTCAACTTTGCTTTTTAGAAACTTGGCTTAAAATTGTAGCCGCGTGTTCCTTGAAGTTCCTCTCGTTTTAGACAATGTTTAAATTATTTCCAAGCTGTAGAAAATGAACGCTAACAATAATACGATAAAAAAACAAGGTCAGATTTTAGCCTTAAAATAAAAGACTGTAGTATTTCATTATAAATAATAGATAACATGGACGATTTCAAATCTGTCTGTTTTCATACAATTTTAAAATTGGAAATAAAGTTAGTTATAAACGACGTTATATACTTAGGGAATTATAGCCAACAATTTGTAGAGATGTATTATACAATTTCGTTGGCGTTGTATAACACGTCATCAGTGTTTACTTCCAAATGAAATAAAAAAATAATCTTTCGGGTTTAAGGGGAGAAGGATGAATTTTTTACCGTTTTGTCAGAGGGCAGCTCTAGCACGGCTGCGGAGGCAACAATCAGCAAGAGGAAATGTACCAGGCCAGGTACCTGCACTTGGAAGGCAGCCATCGAAAATTCGACTAGATTTTTTCGACAGGACCGAAGACAGAACGCAGAACTAAAGACTCGATGAAGAACATTAGAACATGCTAGTCAGAGCCAATAAAGCTGTGAAAAACTGTCGACTGAAATTATCAGAGCTCGTTTGAAGGACTGATACTCTTCCATGGAGATGGGAGTATACCTATATGGGGCGAATTCCCCTCTATCCTTGTATAAATTCATACATCTGGTTCTTCGTTGTAACTATACAGCCAATATCGACACGCCTATAGCTCGTATAGTCTAGCGACTCTGTACTTCCACGTATATGGAGCCACGTATTCATCACTCGTTTGCCATCCATTGGTCCACGTATCAATATGAAAATGATTTGAAGCACATAGGGCGATTTTCTACTGGTCCACGCTTATCTGCTTGTTCCTTTCAATACAATGTACGTCAGCGTGTGGGCTGAGAGATCTAAGCACGGAGGCGTTCTAGTCCAAGTAACAGTGAATGTGTCATCTCCTTCATTGGTCTGTTTTTTGTTATTTTACAAAAAAAAAAATCAATAAAAGATGAAGGAATAAAGTTTGTGTTCCTCAATTTGTTACAATTTCGAGTTCGACTGTGAATTTAGAGAGGTTTATAGCGCAGTCAGAGTAATTTCGAATTTCTGTTTGTGTTAAAGTGCTAGTAAATATGGTTTTTATACTTTACTTTTAGTATCTGGTTAGCTATTTTAGATGAAAAATAATCAAGCCACATCTCAGATCGCTTTGGGCCTAAACTACTAAGAGAAGCTTTTGTTTTGCCCAGGGTTTGAATTGAATTCAAGTGAAATGGGCTCAAAATTCATTACTATAATTGAAAAAAGTTAAATTACTACAAAATTCAGCAGTTTATTTATTAATATGCTATAGGAGTGGACCGACTTCGCATTGCCAAGATGGCAGACTTTGCAGTAAAGTAGGGTGATCGGTTAACGAACATAATCCGTTCCAAAAATATGTTCGTTAACCGATCATCGATTTAACGTTGACTTTAATGGGAATTTGATTCATTCGTTCTGGAGACCCACAAAATAAATAAAAATAATATAAATTCTTACTCCGCTTATTTATATGTAATAACAATAATACCATATGTAATAATACAAACGATAAGTAATAATATGTAAATTAATAATATATGTTATAATACAATATGTACTAACAATAATCCGGAGAACGTGTTGACAAATCTTACACACAGCGTTGCTTCTTCTTGTGTTTGTTCTGTTCTGTGCACACGTTCATCGTATTCAGTGACAAACGGGTGTGGTATCCCGCTGTCAAATTTTCTGAGCAATGCATTTTTTCAGGTATTGGAGTAAAAGATAGCTTAGTTAATCTATGCTAAACTAACGTAAACCTAATTCATTTCCAAGCCAACTACCAATTTTCAACTCGAATTACACTTGTTTGTCACTCTTTTCGGAACCATTTGGCAACAATATGACATACACGAGTCACTATATTGACCTCAGGGTTTTTAACCGGAGACCGTGTTGGTTCTGTTAGATGTTCGTTATCCGATCATGTGTTCGTTATTGGATCATAAAAATGCGCGAAAAAGTGTTCGTTATCCGATCTGTTAGTTGACCGATCACCCACTGTATCAAGATGGCGGGCGTTGTGTTGTCAAGATGGCTGACTTATACGTGCCATATTGCATTTATGCTTTATTTTGACTATTTACTCTATGTTTACACTCTATTTTGATGATTATAGTATATAAATACTCTAATTTTCACTACTTATACCGTATTTGACTAAAATAAGTGATATACTGTCAGAGATATACATAAGAAGGAATGAAGAACAGAAAGACAAATGGCAAATACACTCAGAAGTATACGTGTAAGTGCAAATAAGGATAGAGCATAGAGGTCAGTTAAACTACCGTTTCATGAAACGTAATTACACGTGGAAAAATAACTATTAATAAAAGCGACTTGTTTCACCTACTGTTCCCATGAAATGGCGGCCATTTTAACTTTCGTTGGCATTAACTGTCTTCAAGTGCATGCACAAGACTAGAAACAAGACTACAAAGTATGTATAAACAATTACATGAATACAAACAATCGAAAATTTAACAAAGCAAACAAAGGCTAGAGGTCAAGTGAAAAGAAAACAAACTTAAATCAAATAAACCGGTGTAACTGAACCCAGGTCAAGTCAACTTTCACAAAGACGCAACGATATTCTCTCTCTCTCGGAAGTCCTTAGCGTGAATGCAACACTATACGTATGCCTAAATGCGGCTGACTCCCTATTAGTCATTGATATCCAAGCTACAAGGTCTCCGGAACGTCTGTGCCGTCTCCCGAATCCATTTGTTACTTACTGCATATATTCAACAACGTAAAATGATTAACAGATGTGTGAAAAATAATATATAATAAATAAATAGATGTGTTAGATGGTTAGAACTATTGGAAGATGAGGCATATTATGTGTTGATTACCCCACTTGGAACCGTAAACAACTGGACATCCGCCATGCAAGGTCAAAGGGTCAGCCTCTCCGCTCTTTTTCAGATTCCACCAAAAGGCGGCCGCTCCTTTAACAGGTTTAGTAGCCACTCCTACCTGTGGGAACGCTGTAGCACCTCCCCGAATGACATCATTTAACTATAGAAAACATATTTTCAATAAAACCTGTATCCCCATCCAAAGATATGAAAGTTTGTATCCGGTATTGTAAAACCAAGTATTGCCCCACCCCCCAACTAGCTATGGTTTAACCCTTTGTTATGATGCCACTTACGTAAAACATAAAAGTGCCGATGCGATCTCCCATCTGAAGCTCATAATCAGGCATACTCTCCACCTAAAATGCGAAGAACCGTTAGCCAATACTAATGGTTCAAAAATAAAGTAAATATAAAACGTTTACCAATTCGGAAGGTTTATCTTTAATCAAATAATCGTGATGAGGACCGTAATATCCGCCAATTCCGTATCTCCCAACCTAAAGCACAGTTTACCTTATATAGTTACGAATAAATTACAAAGTTTAGTTTGGGTAATTTTAACTTTTAACCTTTAGTGATTGGGATCAATTTTAAGATATTTAACAACGGCTTCAAACAATCTCGGATTTCGCAAAATAGGACAATATACCTGCAGCATTTCTGCGTGACCGTTCACAGTATTAGTAGACAATCCGGTCAATAGGCTGATCCTATGGGATAACTTGGGTAACAACGGATGCAATGAATCGCTCAACCAAGTTACTCTAGACGTCCTTACATTGGAAATCACACTGTCTTGCGCTGTTCTTCCTTGCACGGTCGCTCTAGTTAACTGTAACTAGTTAACTGTGTTCTGATCCATCATAATTCAATGAAGTTGTACTTTGGGTAGAGACAATTTCTTAACCACTGCGATTTCTGTTTCGGTGATGACGTCATGGAAGGTATAAATGGCCGGCTGCAAATGGTGCTGCTCGATTTTCACCGGCATTAAATAGAAATACGGACTAGGACGGCCCAGCCAGCATTTCAGCTCAGAAACGTACTTTTCGTCCTAAATAAAGTTTAAAAATTAGAAATTATTTTCTAAATAAGGTAAGCTTTTCTTATACAAGCAGCTGCTCTCCACGGCAGAGTGCGTTGAAATTGATGAGATCTTTCGTAAAATGCGAAGTTCTACCGAGCTGGTATTTCTTGTTCTTTTTCAACCACTTGCGCTGTTCTGACAGCGGAACTTTGCTCAATGGTTGAGGGAAAACGTCAAGGATTGCACCAAGTTCCCGGGCTTGATCATGCTATATAATTGTATGCCCATCAGAAGAAATGTTTAAAGCTAATTTTTTCATGTTGCAATAATTTTACTAAAAGAATGGCTGTTTACCAGTTTAATCGCCACTTCTAGGTACTGTGAGGCCTGATCTTGACGAACAGTGTGGTTATTCTCCAATCCGGCCAGTACAACAGTGACCTCAAACCATTCAACGGCCCGAGAAAATTTCTTCTCAGTGAGACAATGTTTACCCATAAACAAGCAATCTTGCACTGTCAATTCTGCAAATTAATATATCGCAGTATTAGTATTCACAGTAGCACTAGTATTGCAATAAAAGGAAGAGGAGCAGGAGTATCGTAGTTTGTTAATCTTACTTGCTCGACCTGGCACTCCCCATATATTTCCGCGAGCTAATTCGAATATATCTAGCTCGTAAATATCCTGCAACCGGATCAAAGCTTTTGCTGCTTCGTGCATATCGCTTTGTTCTGGAAATTCCCTCTCATAGGTTACAGCTTTGATCCGGTATAAAACTTTGGTCAAGTTATCCTGCTTCAGAGCTTCCTCAACATCTTTCCATTCCACTGTCAACCGCCGCATTAGCTGGTAGATATGAATTGGATTGCCTAAGATCCTCTCCTCGAAATCCCCGCCATTTTGGATATTTTCATCGATCAAGGATTGGTATTGTTCTAAATAACTGTTGACAAATTGCAAGCAATACAAACATCAATAACATGATTCGGGGGAAATATGGAATATTTTGATTTTCTCACTTCTGTATTGACTGCGTTTTTTGTTCCGTTTGGTTTACCAACGTTTTCATGACGCTGACCATATCTTTTTCCATTTGAAAGATACTTAGCATGTCTTTGGCGCTGTCCAGATCGTCACAACGCACTACTTGTACTAGTACAGCCATTGCTGCGATTAAGTAGGCTTTCAACAGCATCTTTAGTGATTCCCTGTTGGAATAACCAGCGAGAAAATACAGCGAATGTATTCCACATTTAGTTTGATAAGTTAACGTAGTTGTCGGCAATTCACATGTTACATTCATCGACTTATTTACATGTATTTCATTATTATTTAATTCATTCGAGTATGGAGTATTCACTACCGAAAGAATGCAGTAAAATAAGGTATAAAGATTGCCAAAATACCTTCAATATGTTATAAATGGGGATATGAATAAGAAACGATAGGTTTAGTACTAAACATCATGCTTTTTTAAGATTAGATTCATGTTTACCTTGTATTTGAAATCGGGTTGTCAGCCAATTTTCGCACTCGGATTCACTCGGTATGGCTTCCACTTCGGAATGCTGTCTATATCAACTGCACGTAGTTTCCCTGATCGGAAAATATTCCTCTGATACTATCTCATCTTTTATTACAACAACAGCACACCCTCCCAATACTAGATCCACATTCTCTGCCACCAAGTAATGTATTCATGCTTCACAGGTGGTGTCCCAAAACCAGATAGGGAGATTCCGCCCGCACGCCAGGGTATCCACCCTCTAACGCTGATGACACCCTCTAACACTCATTCACAGGTGTCGTTATGCCAAGCGTTACATATTCACCGTTCCAGGACAGTTTCCAGACATTGATGATGTGGCTATGCCACATACTTTGCTGCGCTAAGAGTTCCGTGAAACTATGGGCGCTACGATGTGCAGGAACATTTGGGCGTCTTCCTAACTGTGGAACGGCGAAGCCTTTGTGTTCCCTTGAGATCGAGGAACATTCAGGGCCTATTCCACCGATAGGTTAAGACGCTTAGCCTATGCTAAAGACAATTCAAACAAAATTAATTCACCAAAAGGATAATTCATGATAATTCACCAAATAATTCAGTTTGATGAAGGAGGTGTAACCTCATCAAACTGAATTATTTGGTGAATTATGCCCCACGCTATTGTAGCCCAGATCATTAGAGCTAGAACGCAGCACTACCCTACTTTACAACACCTCCAGAAAATTGGAAAAGCCGAGTCTTCCTGCTGCCCTTGCTCAATTCACAAAAAGCAAAGTCTAGCGCACATATTCGTACATTGTCGATGGCTTAACAAAGCGCATGCTAAGCTAATTAGATCATTATGTAAAAACCAAATCCACTTCTCTCCAGCCCAGTTCCTCACCAGTCCAAGAGCCTTATTCCCTTATGTAGAAACCTTCCTAAGTACTGCCAAAAAGATATTCAACGAAGGGAAAGCATGGTTATAAACAGTCTCGAGCTTTAACTCCTAGTCTACAATAGAATACCCGAAACGTGAAGGTTTAACCCAACAGTAAACCTACTCTGACATAGACGAAACCTACGAAGAAGGGCTTGCCAGTTTGCAAAGGCCGCCCAGTGTGATAACGTGCTGTGATATCCCTTTCCCCTACCCTATTTTAAATGTACGTTTTTAGTAATAAACTTTGGCAACAGGCTTATGCCTATACGCCAATATTATTTTTTAAAAAAGCGCCTTAACCTATCGGTGGAAATAGGCCCTTACAAAGCGAAGTTTAAAGGTGAATTATTCCCATCAGTGGAAAGGCTGAAAGTATGTTTGTATGTATATGTATGTATGTTACAGAAGTTTGTTTTATCACACATTTAACTAATTATTCCTCTGAATTAAGGATTTGTTGTCCTGTTGCAACATCCCATATTAATTTCAATTTAATTAAGATATCCTTTATTATTGATATTGTTAATTTTAGCGCTATTGAATGTAATCAATCACTGTAAAGAAATCCTCTCAAAAGGAGTAGAAAACGGTATCCAAAACGATGAGCATCAGTTGAGTGGTTTGTTGCTCTCAAAAATAGATGAGAGGCTAGTTCTCAAAGGAGCTATGTCTACGCTCTCAAAATGAGTAGATTTCAGGTCTCAAAAATGGGCCAAGCAGCGCTAAAAATGAGTTTATCACCTCTCAGTATTTGACGACTATACTATCTCAAATTTATATTTCCGAATACTCAAAATAAACGCTCGACCGTACTCTTTTTCAGTGCCGATTATTTAGTGCTAATTTTCAAAATAATGTTTATTGTATTTAATAAAAATGCTGATCAGGTACTAACGGAATCACAAAGTATACATACGCAATCATTTTAAAAGTCACAACATAAAGTGAATAAATATAGAAGCACAAAAACACCAAAAATCAAAGGAGGGACACAACAAAACAAAAGCAAACAAGACATAAAAGCGCAAAAACCACCAAAAGTCACGAAACGGACACAAGAAAATCAAAACACAAAAGCGCAAAATACTATCAGAAAATTCTTGCTCATTTTGGTAAGTTCTGGGGCTAAATCACGAAAAAAGAATCAAGCAACACACAAAACTTGTAAGTCAACTGTCACAATGTCGTAAAGATTGGCACC
>JAGJRP010001396.1:0-16174 GCA_022832235.1 Lepidurus couesii
GTCTATAGCGTGTACTCTTGTGCCTAGACTTAAACTTAACCCCGCCTCTTGTTTATATATCTGCTTTGTTGATATCGAACAATTCATAGATTGCTTTTGTTAATTTTCAATAAGCACCGCCCCATGGGTGGAGCAATTGTAAACTTTTGCTTATAAGCGTTCGTTTTGACTCAAGACTTTCCAAGTCGACTTCGTTAAACTTTCAAAGTTTAGGCTAAAACGAACGCTCGTAAGCAAAAGTCAAGGAAATCTGGTAAGTCTAAGTTTAAGTCGACGGTGCAAAACGAACGCGGCTTGTGTAATTAAACGGGTTCCACTGTAGTTAGTACGATCCCATGTTGGTCAACCCTGGTACAGGACAGTAAAGAGCCATGTCTTTTATTTTTGGCCCGGGATCCACGCCT
The DNA here is from genome assembly GCA_022832235.1 of Lepidurus couesii. Lineage (NCBI taxonomy): Eukaryota > Metazoa > Arthropoda > Branchiopoda > Notostraca > Triopsidae > Lepidurus > Lepidurus couesii. The sequence goes on from JAGJRP010001396.1 coordinate 405, forward strand.
TTGGGTTGATACTTGATAGGCGGGAGAGAGGGGTGGCTTCTTGTAGTCCAGCTCCTTGTTAAACATTCATTGTTGCAAAAAAGGCTCCCAAGATCCCGTGCCAAGGGCCCCCTTCCCATCGGCCACCCATTTACTCCGCCTTGTAGCTTCCGCGGTAAACTCCCGCGCCGTTTTGTTCGCTGCCCGAGTTCGTAGGCACAGAGTTAGTCTGTTTCGAGCCATCGAACTTGGTGGTCATGGGATAATTTACCGCAATCGGATTCGCCAAACAAAACTCATTTGTCGAGTGACAGTGGTAAAATTAAGCATACCTGTTTTCCAACAAGTAGTTTGCAAAAGTTCGGGTCATTCACATTGTCCGTTTATTGCCTTTTTATTGCCGTTTTTTTTTTTGCTCTGGAAGATTTTTGTATAGCGCCGCAATTTCCAGTCGTTTCTCTTTTAGTACTTTTAATTCTGGGGATTTGTTTACAAGCAAAGCTTTGTTCGCCTACAAAACGTCCAAGTGAACCACAGTCATTCAGTCATTTCCAAGTGAACCACAGTTCACAATTCAGGAAAATTCTAGGGGGAGGAATTGACAGTTGGATTCTATGTTTCTCGATAACTTTGTCCCAACAAAATTCGTTCGGCAGCGTAGGAATTTCGTTGTTGCACGAGGTTTGCATAAGCGTAGGTAGACTCGGAGACAAATGGGAATTATTTTTGTTTAGAACTTGGAGGTCGCCTTTCAGTTTTTATGCTGCAAAGGTTCGTTTTTAGAATGAGAAATAATTGCAGGGAAAAGTTTCCTTGGGTTTGCGTATCTTCTTACCCGAATCGTAAAACGCTGCCGCCAGGGCTAGGGAGTCTTTGTTACAATTGCACCCAAAACGAAGAAAAGAACAGGTCTTCGGGGGGAACTCGGAGCACTTTTTAGGTTTTGCTTAGCTGTTCCAAGTCCAAGGCCTTTGTTGGCTTACGAGTTTTCAGCCAATTTCTTCCTTTTTCGTGACTTATTTGGGTATTTTTGTGGGCAAAAACTGTGCCAATTTAGGCGCGGCGTATCAGGAATGTATTCGTTTCTTTTCAAAACATTAATGAGCTAACTCCTTAAGACACGATAACGTTCATTAAGACTTTTAGCGGGAGCGATAAAGGCTGTTTAAGCTGTTTTATCAGCTGTTTTAAAGATAATTGTGTACCTTACCGGCTTCAAAGCTTGAACCCCGAACAAGCGAAGCCCGACATATTATTCCTGCCGACTCAGGAAGCCCTTGGTGATACATCTGCCAAAGCGATTGATTTGATTTAGGGCAGTTGTAAGGCGCTAAAACAGAAAATTTGGCTTAAAGCAGGCTAAAAACCGTCATGTGATTATTATGCGTTTACGTGATGTTTTCACGGTTTGTTGTCGATTTTTTCCAAGGGATTTTTAGGCGATGAGGTGGAACTTATAATAAGATGCCCGAGCGTGCCTTGCATTCCAAAACAAGCCCTCTTTTCTTTCTTTTGCATCTTTGATTCTTAAAAAGAGACCCCAACATTAATACGTAATGTAAAAGGTCGGTATATGATACGCACGTCGCGGATTTAGGCAAGTTTTGTGTCTCGGGTTACACCTGAGCAAACCTGAGCAATACCCACTTTAGGTCTCACATTTTTCTCTTGCCTTACTTAGTGTTATTTTTAGTTTTTTTCTGTNCGGCCGGTATGAAATGGAAGAATTTGAAGCTAAAGTTGACCCAAACTTATGTAAAAAAACTTGTTGGAAAACTGAGTAGCTTGTAAATTGAATGGTTTTCGTGAAGGTTAAGTGGTTGTACTTGTTCAACTTTGTTCATCCGCTACTTTGGTGGATGCTCACATTGCTGAATCTTTTTGACGCTGGCAAGTCTCGCGAAATCCCAAGTGGATGTGAATGGACTCAGTTTTCTGGTTCTGAGGAAGTTTTTTGGCGAAATTTCTTAGAGACAGTCGGGAATGTGGAGAGGAAAGACCGAAACTTGAACTGGTTTCGTGTTTTTTTCAAGTTTTTTTTCCCAAATTTTAAGTAAATTAGAAAAAAACCCGTCTAATTCGAGCCTCGAGAGCAAAAAGAGAAAGACAATAGTGATATGGGGAAGTGCGCTGGGTGCAGGGAGATATGGTGGGTGCAGTACTTGCTGGGATTGTTATGTTGTGTGGCAGCGACCCAAGCAGGTAAAAAAAAAAAACGAAAAAAAACTGTTTTGTCTGGAATTGGTCAAGTTCACTGATATGTTCCCTTTTCTTTTTCTGTTTTTGGATTTATATCACAATGACTCATTAGCATTTTTGTGTTATTACTTTGTGTAATCGAATCCGTTTGGTCATATTTGAAAGGTTAGGCTGATTCAAATGCAGAAATATATGCGGCTAGTATTGCCTTTTGCCGGATACAATGACGTCACTTGGTATTTATGAGGTCCTATTTGAACCAGCTGTGCTTATTTCCTCTTTAAGTGTCTTTTTCCCAAATTGTTTAAGATAACATTTTATCCTGCTTTGGCAGAGCTTGTGACTTTTGTTTTGAAATTGGCATTGGTTTTGAATTGTTTTACTGACGAATTTCAAACACTGCGAATTCAGTCAACCTCCTTTAGCTAGCAATAAGGTAGACAAATGTTCACACAAGCCGGTTACTAAAAGCGATTGATGCTTAGGCTCTTTTTGATGTAATTGGTTTGCATTAAGTCTCACCTTCGTTCCCAAAATCGAATAGCACTCCTTCGATACGGTGACGTCATTTTCTGGTAAATCAGTGAAGGCAGGCAGTTTTCTCTTTTGTTCGCTTTGGATCGTTGGTTGTGAACTGTCCTCTGTTTTCAAAGAGGCTAAGGGGCAAGGTATTTGTGACGTCATGATCGCGAATCATTCTCGTGTCTTTTCTTCTATGAATTATTGGCTATTCAACCCGTTCGAATCCAAAAGTGGATTGAAAGTTGAAACAGCATTCCATAAGTAAAGTAGACTTCGTTGTTCTTCGCATGACAGTAAAGACAAGCTTTTGATTCTTAGGTCCACTGTGAATCGTTTGCTTAAGAAATAATGAAATACTCTTCCCATTTTGTCAAAGAAGCGCCGGCGTATTGGAGATTAATTGGTTCATATGTGGTGACGTCATGTATTTGGCCAGGCTAAAGGGTAGTAAGCAGATCACATGTGTCTGTTTGTGGATTCTTGGCAATATTGCCCATACTTCTTTGCCTCGCCGCCCTCTGTCTCTAATTGTACATCTACGTTGAACTGATCGTTCGATACGAAGGCGACTTGGTTTATACTCGGTCAGCGAGCGAAAGCAATTGTTTATCATCCTTCTAAAGGTTTCATTGTTTTAAATTGTTATTGTTTTATTTGTCCTTCTTAAAGTTTGGTAGTTATTTATCTTTCTAAAAGTGTCATTTTCTTTTTTAAAAAATCGCACTGACCCGCTTTAGCTTATTGTACCACTTGTATTCGAAACTCATTGGATACGGTGACATCACTAACGTTTAGTGTTGATTAACCTCTTGACGTCTATTGAGACATCATCAGCAATGAATCTTGAAAGATTTCGCAAAATTATCGCTCAATTTAAGTGGAAACGCCAGAGGTTATATATCATGACGTCACCGTCCAGTCAAGAGCAGCGCTTAATTATTGTCTCTTTCCGAAACATCGCTAATTCATCTTCTTCCGTTTTTTCCTCTTTTCTATCTCGCGAATTTAAACCCTTGAGATGAAGAGGTTATAAATTAAATACGATGACGTCACCTGTTTTACTTTTACTTTTCTATCTCTTTAAAGATTACCTTTTAATAGCTTGATTTTATGATTTTGTCATCAACTCGTAGGTTTTCCTTCACACTTTAAGGTTAAGAAAGCACTTTTTGTTGATTATATACGTGTTAACTCTATCGGATTGGTTAATGATTAGCACATTAATTCAAAAATCTCGTTTCCTTCTTTTCTTTCACAGTCTGCCGTAGCAGTGAGTTCACGTGCTCGGACGGCAGTTGTATCCCGATCCAGTCCAAATGCAATTACGTGGCGGATTGCGCGAATGGCGAAGACGAGCGTGGCTGTCGTAAGTTATATTACGTTAACTCAGTTATTTACTACTAGAGGAACAAACCCTATTCATTGGAAGTTATATAAGAGAGAACGAGAACTACATTTAGCATTTATAGATCTTGCCTATGAGGGTTAGGGAGAGGACGACAGTTTTATTTGTTTTATAAGATGAGGGGGAGAACGATTACTGGGTACTTTAGCACCTTCGCGGAAATTGGATTAAGGATGACAGATTGAATGATGGAGTCCGTTTCCTGTCGTACAGGGGGACACATCTTGCATGGATTTGGAAGCCTGAACTTGTCGGAATCTCGCATCTTTGATTTTCTGTCTCTTCCCTCAAATCTGGTTGAAATGTCTGAAGAAATCTGTGTAAAAGAATCTTTTTCGTACATTTTGGAAAGCTGTAAAGCGATGAAAAAAGAAGAAAGAGAAACAAGGGAGAAGGTCATTTTTCTGTGTAATGTTAAGACAAGAGGAATTGGATGTCTTTGGGCGCGTTGCCAAATAGAAATGGTAAAAGACGCCAGCAACGTCATATCCCGACGACGCCGAGACTGGGAGGGAGTCCTCCGTGGACTTTGCCGAGGGTTTGTTGTTAGCTTTAGCTATTGCAGAAGACTCAATCAATATCCACTGGCTCCAGACTCGCAGACCATCAACATACAAAGCCAAGTGGAAGAATTACTCAGCACCCAAAGACCCCACATTCCGTAAATCTTTCGCGAGAGAGAGAGAGAAAAAGGGATATTATTGAAAAGCCCGGCTTGGAGCACAGTCTTTGCCTTGAGTATCGTGTGCCTTTGCAACTTCGCTGCTCATAAACTAACGTTAAAAAAATGGGCAGGATTTATGTATCCTGATTCATGTAGCAATGAAACTCACTATTCCAAAATGTTGTTAAAATATGTTTTTAAAAATCTGCTTAAAAAATCTGTTAAAAACTCTTGGAAAAGTAAAGAAAAACAAGTTGGTCTTAAAATAAAAAAGAATAAAAATAAATAAAATAAAAATATGTTAAAATCAGGCAAAAATGAGGAGAATTTAGAATGTAAATTAAGTAAATAATTTAGAATTTATCAGTTTAATGGAATTAAGACTTATGCTTGTTTTAAGTTGAAAGTTATGCAGATTAAGTCTTTATTAAGTGAGATAAAACGGAACGAGCGATATTTATTGATGTATTGATGTAATACCGTGAAAGCTTTGATTATGTTGTCTCAGTTTTTTATGGCTTTAGGATTACTTGGACTTTTTCACGTTTTAAGCCTTTCAAGTGTTTAGTAAACTTGTATATTCAGTTGAGTTGAGTTCAGTATCTTGTTTATTGGCTCTCATTGGATTGCTTTATGTTTTTATGTATGCTTGTTATGTATGGCGCACTTGGCTGTTATGCTTGCATTATTGTTTATTTAGCCGAGAAGGAAACATGTAATCCGAGTAGCTTCACTTGTACCGATGGCTCGTGTGTCTCCGGCAGCCTACGTTGCGATGGACGAGCTGATTGTCCCGACTTTTCCGATGAATTGAATTGTCCAGGTCGGTTTCTTCATGTCGCTTTGCTTGAACCATACGTGCATTTTTTTATTTATTAGAGCAATTTTTTTTTTTATTATTTATTAGAGTGAATCTATTAAGGTAAAAAAAAACTGTTGGCAAGATCAGAAAACAAATGCTTACTTTAAAACTAACAATGGTTAAGGGCATAACGCACAAAGATTCCCTTTAGATGCTGTTTATGGTATTGAATTGGTTTAACCTGTGATTAATTTATCGTCCTTTTCATAACATAACATATTTTCATTTCATATTTAATTAATTAATTTTGCTTATTTTCTCTTGTAGAGAATAACGTGTGCGACCCTGGCCAGCATAGGTGCGATTCTGGGAGCTGCATCTCGCTTCTTCGGCGTTGTGATGGCAACTATGACTGTCCCGACAGATCGGACGAAAGAGACTGCCGTAAGTAGCCACATCGCATGGAAATGTTTTCAGACAGTGTTCTAACGGAATTGGGATTGCGGGAAAATCGTTTAGGTTGTTCCAGAGATCAATGGCAGTGCGACTATGGCGAGTGTATTGACCGTAGATTGCGTTGCGATGGCAAAACTGACTGTCCAAGTGACAATTCAGACGAACGCGAGTGCCGTAAGTCTTTCTTTTCTTATATTTTCCGCATGCCGCATGGAAGTTTTTTTATTTAATTGGTTCTGGGCACAAATATTTGCAGAAAGCGAAGCAAGGCGCTTCTTAGAATATAGTCTGCCTTGTTTCCTAATTTTAGTTTCGGTTTCATGAGTTGCTGACATGCAATGGCACTTGCCGTTTCCCTCTTTTTCTTAAAGGCTCCTGTATACCTTCGCTTAGTGATGCGAAGCAGTCACAGGTGGCGCTGATGTTTGTTATTGTTTTGCGAAAGCCTTGCGTAAGAAAGTAAACAAAAGAAACGTAGCTAATTGACGGTAAGGTTTCTACGCATGATCAAGTCGGCTTTCGCAAAACAATAACAAACATCGATGCCGTCTGTGACCCTTTCCCATCAATAAGCTAAGGTATACGGGATCCTTGGGACAAAACACTTGGTTTGCATTATAATGTACTATTTCGGCTTTATTTCGTTTTGGCAACTTTATATGCATGCAGTTGACACTTGCCTACCTGGTACTTTCTCTTGCGGATCGGGAGAAGGGAGAGAATGCATTTCCCTATCGCAAGTATGCGACGGTTATCCGAACTGTCGTGATTCCTCTGATGAAGCTAATTGCGGTATGGCTTTTTAGTAACTTTTTCTTCTATTGCTGCAAAAAGAAAAATGAATGAAATTTTTTCCTTTTGCATTGTGCATGTAGCTAATGTTTGCCGGCCTGGTTTGTTTACTTGCCAATCGGGAGGAGGAAGAGAATGTATTCCCGAATCGCAAGTTTGCAATGGTGTCCCGAACTGTCGTGATTCATCCGATGAATTAAATTGCGGTATGGCTTTTTTTTTACTAACTTTTTTTTCAATGCGGCTAAACGAATGGTGTTTTTCTTTGGCTTTTGCCCTGGTCTTCTTTTCTTGCATGTAGCTAATATTTGCCGGCCTGATAGTTTTCCTTGTCAGTCGCGAGGAGGAATAAGATGTATTCCTCCCTGGCAAGTTTGCGATAGTGTCGCGGACTGTCTCGATTCGTCTGATGAAGCCAATTGCGGTACTGCTTTACGTAGTTTTCTGCTAAATCTGCCACATAAATTGACTGATTCTTCACAATCTTGATTTTTTTATTGATCTTTTCTCTGCTACTTCTTGGAGGTTATGTATGCATGACGCGTGAACACGGAAGAACGCGTGGAAGACTCAGGAACAGAGTATTTGATTGGATATATGACTTGTTTTTGCTTACCTGATTATGTCAGGTTGTAGTGTGAAGCTCGGTTTGTCGAATTGGAATGGATGAACTAAATCACCTGAATTTTGTTCGTTAATTTACGAGCTTTTTTTGTCATGTTGTCATATTGTCTGCTAACCATTCAGATTGTCTGGATGTCAGAATTTCCATTTTGGGATGTCATTCAGCCGCTTGTGAATTGGTTAAAGAACTCGTGCTTATTTTGTATTAATTATGTTTTGTTTTCCTTTTGTGTAGCGTGCGATCCTCCTAAGCTCCAATGCGGATTACGCTGTGTAGAGCCTGCTGACATTTGTAATGGTCGACGAGACTGCGATGACGGCGCTGATGAAAGGAATTGTCGTAAGTACCAATTGTTTGCTTTTTTGTTTTTTTGCGAAATTTCTTTTGAAAAAAAAATCCGTGTTTTGAGTTCTTTTGTCGTAGTGTCCTTGTAGTGTCCTTGTTGGGTTTAATTGTGTGTTAATTGTCCTTTGCTTCTTTGTGTGCGTGCCATTTACGCCTGCTTAACGTTGCAGCATCGAAAAATGTCTGTGACGACACTGAATTTACTTGCGCCGATCGGTTGTGTGTCAGTCTGGACCTCAAGTGTGACGGTATTCCAGATTGCGTTGACGGCAGCGATGAAGACGATTGTCGTAAGTTTTTTGCTAACGCGTCCTGCAGGTTAAAGTGACTTAAGTTTTCGCTATAAAACAATGATAACCACAAAAAAATATCGAAAGATTGCGGTAAGCTTTAAGCATTGCAAAGCTTCGTTGATTTCGATTGAGTTTAAGGACCAATTTCATCAAATGACGAATTTTGTATCGTCTAGCGCTGTTTTGCTCGAAAGCTTTCCATTTGGACAAAACCAGCTTAAAAAGTACATGCGATACTTTTGTCTTGCGCGTTCCTGCGTAATTGGCTTGTTCAATCTTGTGGTACCTACAAAGAATCCACAAAGCATTTCTTAAGACTCAAAAAGCATTCTTTAAGACTTAGTAGTCACTTTAAACCAGGAATTCTATTATTTAAGCCTGTTTGTGTTGTATATCTATGTTGGTTTTATTTTTATTTGCTTTTGGGTGTGTTTTTTTTTACGTGTAGCTATGCCTTGCGCGTCAGATGAATTCCAATGTGAAATCAGCGAATGCGTTAATAGTGCCAAGCGTTGCGATGGCCGCATAGATTGTATTAACGGAGCTGACGAGCGTGACTGTGGTAAATTTTGTCGCTCGGAATGTTTTGGCTATGTTCTGATGTGCTTTTGGCGTTGTTTTGAGAAGGTGGCTGTTTGTTGGGCGAACATCGTTGTGACAATAGCACGTGCTTACAGCCTAGTCGCGTATGCGACGGTGCCCGCGATTGCAAAGATGGGTCGGATGAAGCTAATTGCAAACGTATGTAAACAAAGACTAGCTTGTGACCCAGATTGCTTCAAGTCCCCGCCATATTACTTAAAGATAATAATAATATAAAAATACCTCTTGGTTTTAGAATCAACCCCAGATAAATGCACGTCCAACGAGCTGAGGTGCGGTGATGGTACCTGTGTCGATGTACGACGTCGTTGTGATGGTTACAGGGATTGTTTGGACGGTGCTGATGAACGTGATTGTGGTAAGTATTCTATTGACACATGAATTCAGACATTCAAAGGTTACAGAGAGAGGAATTGAAAGGTAAACAATCTGTCTTTCTTTTGTTCCAGTTCCTGTCGGCTGTGATGCGAATCGCGAATTCCAGTGCGGTGATGGATCATGCATAGATCTGAGAAGGAAATGCGATGGCACCCCGAATTGCCGAGACCGTAGTGATGAAGCCGATTGCGGTAAGCCTCCTGCATTACATGTTTCGCTTTGAAGGGGTTCAACATGGTTATGTGCCTTGTCTGACATATTGTGTGCTTTGTTTCCGCCTCTTCATCCCGCATACAAATTAACACATTGGCAACTATCAAAGTAGCATACCTTCAAAATCAAAAGCTTTAACTTGGTACGGAAGTATTCTCCAAACTGAATTACATCCCAAGTGGACAATTTTCTTTCCGTTTACGATAACTGTTTCTAAGATTTACTTTCCTATCAGTCAGAACTTATAGCTATAATTACTTATAACTATAATCTTAAATTGCTGAGTTTGTTGCCATAACTTTTTATCACCATTCCCCGCTTACTAAGCTCGCAAAACTTGATCTGGCACTTCTACTAAAATCCCTAACTATAACTTGGCTTTCTGGGGCTTTTGGGTGTTTTTTTTTTTCACAACGCTTCCAGGAAAGACGTGGTTCTGTCCTCCACATCAGTTTGCCTGCGATTTGGGCCGCTGTGTGGATTTGGTGCGTCGTTGCGACCACTTTTATGATTGTGCTGACTTTACCGATGAAGATAACTGCACAGGTTTTTCAACTCCTTCATTAACGTCTTCTCTCACGACTCTTCCTTAGCATGTGTGGCTTTTTGGGCATGTTTAGTGCACGTCAATGGCGAAGAAGTGCCTGCTTACACCATTAGTAATACATTGATTTTCGTTTTTGTTCAACCCAAGATTGTCGTGGAGATCAGTTCCGTTGTGGCGGAGGGCAATGTATCGAAGGAGTGCGACGTTGCGACCGCAACAATGATTGCCCCGATCGAAGTGACGAAGCTAATTGCCGTAAGTTACTCTTTTGTTACTCTTGTTTTCTTATAGAGCTTCTGCCAAATTACGCCTCTCGCGGCAAGAGTTTGCAAAAAATCCGCCATTTTGAGTACATTTAAGTTAAGGTAAACAAACAACAACAGTTTTCCGTGAATAGCTTGGTTTTGCTTACAGCTTTTACAAGTAGCTCAGGTAAACAAACAAAAAGACACAATGAGACACAAAGCTAAAGACACAAAGCAAAATCAGTATTCATGGAAAACAGTTTGTTGTTGTTTGTTTACCTTAACTTAAATGTACTCAAAATGGCGGGTTTCGACAACTCTTGCCGCGAGAGGCGTAATTTGGCAAAAGCTCTATAGAAAGAAAGGATTGTTAAAAATGCAGTTGAAAGATAAACTTGAATTTGTAATTATTTTTCGTTATTTATATTTCTAGCCACCGGACCCATTTTGTGTCCTTTGGGTCAATTCAAGTGCGCCAACAACGAGAAGTGCATCCTGAAGAGCGGGGTTTGTAACGGCAAATTGGATTGCAGCGACGGTTCTGATGAAGCTAATTGCGGTAAGTACAGTAACATTATAAAGTGCATGCGAGTGAGGTACAGGGCTGACTTGTATGCTAATGGAAAAATGAGAAAGAAAGAGAGAGAGAGAAGTGGGGAGCGGAAGGAGTGGGAGCTAGGAGGTTCAAAAAGGTTTTTCTCTGGTACTTAATGTACAGAACGGCGCCCATGTGGACGAGGGGAATTCCGCTGCGAGAACGGGCCTTGTATTCCGCTCGAATGGCGATGTGATGGCAAAGTGGATTGTCCGGAGACGAGTGATGAACTCGATTGTCGTAAGTCTGGCGTGAACATTGGAACGTATTGACAAGCAAAGGAAACTTTCTTGGGACTTAACGTTTGATAGTTTAGATTCATCTTAGTTAGAGAGTGAGATCTGTTATTAACCGAATTGGTCAACGAACTGGTGTGTGTATCTTAGCTAATCATATTTTTCTTGTTGATGTGTTTGTTATTTATGTTCTTTTTGTGCTATTTTTTATTAATCGTTTCGAATTCTAATTTCTTTGCAGCTGCTTCGCCCGAGGGTTTGCAGCTGAAGACGTATCCGGATGAGCAGACCATCAAACAAGGTAATATTTGCATAATTATTGTTTACACTTAAATGGCAGTGCGTTTTAACAACATTTCTAACTTTGGATTGCTGCAATGGAGCAGTCGTCGCTGGTAAACACTAAAAACTTGCATTATAGTTGTAAATTTCTTGGAGAGTTTTGAATTTGATTTTCGTTTTGGTCAGGATTCAAGTACCTTTTAACGCAAGTTTTAATAATCGGTTCTTTTAGTTATAGCCTTTTTATATTTTTTTAGAGGTTTAACCGTAGTTTCTTGAAATGGAGTTACTTTTTATTTCATTACACGCTGTTGCAAATTTAATTTCTTTCAGTATTAAGGTACAAAAGTATGTTAGAAATACTTCTTATTTTGCGAAATTAATTACATTTGATTTAAAGCTATTTCACTTTTTTAGGAACTTTTTAGTGACATTTCGTGACATATTTTATGTGGTTTTAGGACGCGAAGTGGTTTTCCAGTGTCGTGATGAAGGTCCAATCCGTGCTCCAGTACGTTGGGTACGTGGATCTGGCGTATCGCTGCCTCCTGGTTCCCGCACTGCCAATGGACGTTTGGAAATCCCTAACATTCAGGTCTTAAACCAAACTGAAAGCCTGGAAAGGGCAAACGAGCAGGAAATCTTAACTCTCCACGTTTTCCTTTTTTTAACATCTTTTAGCCTGAACATGGCGGCACTTACGTTTGCGAAGCTGTTGGCTACCCGCCAGCCACTCCTGGATCTCGAGTTTCGGTATACCTTCGCGTTGAACCATGTAAGTTATCAGGACCATTGAACTTCCCTTTTTAGAAATTGTAAAAGAGATATTTCTATGTAATCTCTATCTGTAATATTTGTATTTCAAAATGTGATTTTGATTCAATGCAAGCTGCCGGATTTAAAAACTTTCATAACCCCGTGTGGAGCAAATTGGATCTTGAGGCGGCACTTTTCTCCTCAGATCATGGCTCCAATCCAGTTCACGATGCACTTTACGGGCCTTGGCCCTCAGGTAGTTGCTACAGGTTCCCAGGTGTTGGCCCGGAAGCGGGTCACATTTTTACCGTCTTTTATTATATGTTTTTTTTTTACTTTGTGTTATATCAGTGTTTTTTACAGTTTTGTATAGATGTTTTATTTTTTTCAGAGCTAGATGTTACACGTTTTAGTTGTTATTAGGACATAATTGCTAATTGTTTTGTTAATGGCTTTTGTTCGGGGTTGTCTTGCAGTTATTGAGCCCACCACTAGACCGCCTACCGCGTGTGGTCTGGACGAAGCTACCTGCATGAACGGAGAATGCGTGCCCAAATCGGTTATTTGCAATGGACAGTTTGATTGCTCGGACGGTTCCGATGAAATGCGCTGCGGGAGTCCCACAGGCTGTGAGCCCAACGAATATCAATGCGAAAACCGACGCTGCGTGCTCAAGACATGGCGTTGTGATGGTGATGATGACTGCGGGGATAACTCGGACGAAAAGTACTGTCAACCTAACCCACCAGGTAACGCTCAGTTTCCGCTTTCTTTTGCTCCAGCTCTGCGACAACTGGGGTTCATGTACTCATTTCCAAAAGCGTATGGAAAGATAACAGTTTTGAGCCGCGTTCGTTTTGTTTAGTACGTTCGACTTCAACTTATACTAGCCAAACTTCCTTGACCTACGCTTATAAGCGTTCGTTTTAGTCTAAACTTTCAAAGCTTACGAAAGTCAACTTGGAAAGTCTCGAGTCCAAAACGTACGGTTATAAGCATAAGTTTACAATTGCTCCACCCATGGGGCGGTGCTTGTCGAAAGTAAACAATATATTGTTCGTTTTTCGAGTACGGATTTCAATAGCAAATTATTGTTTTGTTTTGCGGGGCAGTTATTTTTTTCCATTATTTAATCAGTTTTTAGTACTATCCAGACAATTGAAGATGTTTCCGAGGAAAATGTTGACGGGATAATTGTCTCCCGTTGGTTGTTTGCAACTTGCGCTCGTACATTCAATACTTTGAAGAAAAAATCGTTGATTGTCAATTAAAATGATTAAAAAACCAATTAAAATATAAAAGTAACGTATTCTTGAAAGGCACAGAGTCTCTCGGCTTACGCATAACAAACACAGGACATAAATAAAGAAGGGGACGGGGTTAAGTTTAAGTCTGGGCACATGAGTACTCGTTATAGACTTTCTTGACTTGAGACCAAACTAAAAGCCGACTTTCAAAGTCTTAAGTCGACTAGCTAAATAAAACGCTTATAGGCCGAAGTTTACCCATCTCGAATGTTTGTAAGCGCAAGTCTTGGGAAGGCTTTTAAGTCGACTTAAAACTTTCGTCAAAACGAACGCGGCTTTGGAAGATTCTTCTTGTTTAAAGTTTTCCAAAAACTTGAGATACGCACTTTAATGTAAGAGGTTTTAATATCGACTGGTATCTTAGGCTCACCCTGTCGCTACGATGAGTTCCAATGCCATTCACGTGACCAATGCATCCCCAAATCCTTCCACTGCGACTTGCAAATCGATTGTCAGGATCGTTCCGACGAAGTCGGCTGCTGTAAGTTGTTCTTTCTACAAAGCTATCTCTTGTTCAGTACTATAATCGTCCGTTTTTGTTCGGTTTAGCTTCTCCATCCATTGTGGTGCCTCCCCCGCCCATGATCATGGTAATGGAAGGAGAAAGCTGGAGCATTAACTGTACCGCAGTGGGTATTCCAACCCCTGAAATTGTCTGGCGCTTAAACTGGGGTCACATTCCGGCCAAGTGCACGACCACCTCCATCAACGGCGTAGGCGTACTTATTTGCCCTGATGCGCGCATCACGGACCAAGGCGCTTACAGTTGCGAAGCGATCAACGGCAAAGTTTCCACTTTCGCCACGCCCGACACCATTCTCGTTGTCAAAGAAGGAAACACGCCCATTTGCCTACCTGGAGAATTCAACGCTCTCGCTTCGAACCGCGATGACTGCTTGAATTGCTTCTGCTTCGGGATCACGAATCAGTGTACTTCCAGCCAACTCTGCATCACTCAAGTGCGAAACCTTTATCTTTATTTTATCCTTTATTTTGTCCAATTTCGCTAATTTCTCAACTTTTTTTCCCGCGCAGTTACCACCTCCAACCGACAATTATCAAATTATTGGCGTACCTGCGGAAGTAACACAAGGACTTGCGTCCGTACAAAGTCGCAAGGCAGTTTTGTCCCTCAGTTATGTGAAGTCTACCCGTTCCGGCAATGGAATTCAAGTCAGTCTAATTTTTTCTTTTGTGATTGCGGTTTAATCGTTGAGCGTAGTTCTGCAAAGTAAACTGTGGGTACCTTTGTTAGGTGTCCGCGAGGGATAGAACACTATTAGGAGCTTCATCAGACCAACTGGTGTACTTCAACTTGCCATCATCCCATCGTGGTAACCAACTCAAGTCGTATGGAGGCTATTTGCGCTACAATTTGGAGTTCCGCGGTACTGGTCGACCTAACACTAACGCTGACATCATCCTCTCGGTATATCCAATTAAAAATGTCCTTCTAGTACACGTGGGCTTTTGTGTTCCTTCTTGTAGTACAAAGAAAGGAATTTATTTATTTGATTCGCTTGTTGTTATAACAAAAATCAAGAGTTTGGCTAACTTTTGTCTATGTTATTAGGGTAACGGGATCACTTTGTTGCATCTGGCTCGCACAACTCCATCGCCTAACAACAACAATGCCATGACGGTGCGTTTCTGGCAAGGAGAATGGTACAAACGCGTAAGCGGAAGACCAGGAGGCGATATTCCTTCCCAAGCCCAAGAAATTGCCACCCGAGAAGAAATTATGATGGCTTTGCAGAACATCGACCATCTTTTGATCAAGTAAGGAATCTGCTACTTGTCTTAGTTTGTATTTGATGCGCACTTAGTATACACGTGTCGATCTCGGATTATTTATTGTGTAATTTTTTCATTACAGGGCTTCCTATCTCGACGGACCTTCTATTGATACCTCAGTCTTGAATGTGCGTATGGACACTGCCGTCGAAGCTTCGTATTGCCAACAAAGCCAGGCTGCCTTAGTAGAAGAATGCCGTTGTCCTCAAGGATACACTGGACTTTCTTGCGACGTAAGCGTAGTTCTAGGTTTTTCCCTTTTCACTTCTAACGTTGCCAATTTCAAATTACTTTTTTTGAAATGGGTTTTTCCATGTTACAAGAGCACGTCTTATTGTGAACACGTGCGCATTTATCCAAATTATTTTTTCTGGATCTTTGGATCGACGTTGGTCGACTTGAGTGCATGGCGTAGTAGCCTAGTGACCTAGTAAAGTCATAGTAACCTAGTAATTAAGGATTTATTGACTAATACATTCAACTTTTCTTTGCCAGGAATGTGCACAAGGCTATACTCGCACAAGCTCTGATCCTTGGTTGGGCCGATGCGAACGCGCTCCCATTAAGTGTCCGGAGGGTCAATACGGCGATCCCGGAAGAGGCATTCCTTGCCAGGTCTGCCCTTGCCCCGCCACTTCGTAAGTTTCCCTTAAGGCTCCCGTATACCTTAGCTTATTGATAGGAACAATTCACAGATGGCACTAGTAGTTTTTGTTGTTTTGCGAAAGACTT